>OOFB01012356.1:7500-15734 GCA_900323305.1 Trachyrincus murrayi | reverse complement strand
AGCGAGAAATCAGTAATTTAGTAAGAGGACACACATTTAAGCTAAAGTTAGCGTTGCCAGGCTAGCTCTCCCAGCCGAGTCACCAGCTTAAATTATTTAAACTTT
Source organism: Trachyrincus murrayi (assembly GCA_900323305.1). Classification (NCBI taxonomy): domain Eukaryota; kingdom Metazoa; phylum Chordata; class Actinopteri; order Gadiformes; family Macrouridae; genus Trachyrincus; species Trachyrincus murrayi. The sequence continues at coordinate 15,629 of OOFB01012356.1, read as the reverse complement.
GACCTGGCACGCCGCATGACATAACGTGCCAACCAATAGATTTTCAGTACAGTCCAAGAAGCCAGAATGTTTTGAGCCGCAGTTGATTTTGTGTGGGTTTTAAACTTGCCGTGCTCGACCTAGTGACGTGTACGGTGTCCAACCGCATCTCAAGTGAACGCACCTTGACGCACCCACGGGGGCTCACCTACGTTGGATTCGCCCCCTACAACGCTGCATGCAGTAGGCGGCGTCTAAACTAATTAAACCACAACGCAACTGATCACATCTGCACTGAATGTGCAGAATGACTGTATCACCATACTCCCCATCCTCTATAAAGGCAGAACGTGGGGACATTTTAATGGTTCACAATCTAATATAGTCATATCGCACACCCCTACTTCAACCTGTGCTTACAGGTAGATTGTGGCCACACAGCATTTTAACACTTGAAGGAAAGTAGAGCAACATGGACAGCAGCACACACTAACACACACAAGCCGCCTCAGTGCCGGGACCAAGGAGGGACTGAACCAGGCCGCACATGGGCCAGGAGTTATTATCTTGAAGCAGGCGATAACCACGGAAACCCTGAATATAATCATATTGCTTAGTGCCAAGGGTGTGCGGACGGGACTTCAACATGACTTTTCAATTCAAAACCCAATTAATATTTGACTTCAAAGCAATGAGAGAGAGAGAGAGAGAGAGAGAGAGAGCGAGAGAGGGTTGCAGAAAAAAGAAATGTATGAAAAGCAAAGATTACAATTTTGTAATACTAACATCTATAACATCTATAACATCTGTTGTTTCCTGTAGTCAATTCTATTTTCTAATTGTAATATTATTATTTGCATATTTTATTCTATTTTTCCAACCAAAATGGCAACTTCTATTGGGCACTTACATATATTTCATGCATTTTCAGGAATAATTGTCAATCTCGACAGCCATTGGTTGCAATGTCAAAAAATGAATTGCCATCAACTGAATTTGAGAAGAGACTTGTGACTGTAACCGCCATCCCAGGTTTTATATTCATAAGATTCAAAGTGCTTGGATCTAATTTCTTCTTTAGATCAATCCTATGAATAGGATTTAGAGAGCAATGCAGCTGATCCATTATTCATAACAGGGCCTACATTCAGTTATTGATTTAGTGATCACTTATTGATCTCATATGCCTTAATTTCCTCTCCCTGTGGGATTTATAAAAGCACCCCTCTAACTGAATCCAATCTAATCTCAAAATAAATAATACCTTCAACTTCAACCTTGCAATCAAATGCTCAAAATCGTACACAAACAAACTGCACTTCATCTGTAATCCAGCTCTGTATCAATCAAAATGTTACCTTGTTCATGCCCACGACGTGTCGAGGAATAACCGGGATGTAAAAGAACAAACAACAATGGTGGTGTAACACTGGACAGCAGAGGTAGACAGAAAACAGCAAGACGTTCTCTTACAGTCTTTCTCCATTTGGATCCGCGACCCCTTGTGCTTCCAGTAGACCGTGGGGGGAGGGGTGCTGATGACATCACACACCAGAATGGCGTTGTCGCCTTCGTTGAACTCCTGGGGTGACGGGGCATTGGTGAAGGTGATTTTTTCTAGAAGATGGAAATGAACATTAATTTACCGTACTAAAATAACGTAGTAATCCAACTCACGATTAAGGGGTAGCCGTGCTTATTGCATGAATTAAATGAATAAAAGTAAAGAAAGAAATAATGCAGTTGTGTGACCCCCCCAGACTTTACTGAAATGTTTTACCTGTTCATATATCACAATGTGCCAAGTGCACCTGCATACCCAAAACACCCCCTTGCGTAACCTCTGTTGAACTGCTGCCATTTATAAAAAATACGTGTGTGTATTATGTAAAGTTTTTCATTCACTCATATGAAATGAAAGAGAAACATTACATTTTCTACTTGAGCAGCGGCTCACCCATACAAAATGAAGCTGACATTAGCTTACAGTGCTGGAGAAAGTATGCAGGTTTAAATGGTCTAAGGCATGCTTTCTCACCTCACCGCTAAATCAAGTCAAGTCAGGTTTATTGGTTCATCGAAATTACAGTCGCAGAGGACTTCAGACAACCACCCCCCTAAGTTCTGAAATGGGCAAGAAAACACTCCCAGGAACCCACTGGAAATGAACTATTAAATAGTGTTAATTAAAGAGACGCTGGCCTACGAGGAAGTGTTGTCTGTGGTTGAGTGAGATGAAATTAGCAGTGAAACCTGAATAGTCAAACCAATATGTCAAAAATCCAAATGCAATCATAGTCCTAAAAAACGGGTCCTAAAAATAATGACCAATTAATGGTGATTTTGCGAATGAATCATGAGTTTCAAAGAGCTTATTAATCAGAGCAGAGCAAGACATAATGAAGAGCAATCAGGGCCTTGAAAGCTGCTCTCGGCCAGCCGAGATCTGCTGCTGGTTGTTGATCGTAGTCTCTTAGAGTTTCCCAAAGCGAGGGATTCTACTGACTGCTCCGCATCCGAAACATGTGGTCTTGTCATGCATCAGTGATCCCACTGCCGGTACCGTTACAACTGACAGTAACAAAGCGGAGCCAGCTTTGAAAGAGGCCAGGATTAACCTCTTGAAATATTGATGGATGGATTGTCAATATTTTATGCACTCTTTCAAATTCTATTATTATTAGATACATGTTTTAAATTAGGTGTGCCACAAAAAATAAGAACTAACACTCAATGTTTGAAAATGTTTGAAATTAACAAGGTTTTAATAATTGTGTTTCTATACACATCTGGTATTTTTCAAATCGAATCTGTGTATTAGTCAATTTCATCATTTTGACATTTCGCCCTCTTTCCGGATGCACTCTATGTGATCGGAAATCTAATTTACGATCATGATTCTTAGCAAATGTGACAACAACAAAAAACACGACTCGGCAGAAAAGTCCAACGTACAGGGCCATTAGGCAGCCATGATAGTCTTGTGGTAATATATTGACGGGATGAAAAATCATTCTTTGCTTAAAGAGAAAAAAAAGAAACTACAATGGCCCCCGGGGGACGGGGGGACGGGGGACAATGCGATAGAAGCAATGCTTCTCAAGTGTACATTAAACAGCATGTTCCCTTGTTTATCAATCGTGTTTTAGTCTTCCTATACCAGCTCTGAAAGCAGTGTGAATCCATATATACTTGTATTGCGTGTATCTGAGGGCAGGATAGTCTAGCGGTTAGGGTGTGTGACTCCCAGCCGAAAAAGGTGCTGCGTTCGAAGTGTCCGCGGCCTACCTGTAGGTATCCTTGAGCAAGATTCCCTTACCTGCTGCTTAATGACATGTATCGAATATTCACTGTACGTTGCTTTGGATAAGGGCTAAATAAACAAAAATTAAAATGGAAATATATGGGTATAGTAGTCAAATGCTCACGGTAGATTTTCACGTTGACCGTGGACTCTGCCTGCCGCTCGCCGTCGCGAGCCACGCACTTGTACGTGCCGGCATTGTGCGTGCCGGCTTTGTAGAGCGTGAGCGTGCTGGATGACTCATCGGTGGAGGCAACGGTGATGTCTGGCCGGTTCTGCTCTATCCTGTTCCCGGACGGGCCAAACCACTCGATATTTGTGGCAGTGCCCACAACTGCACACGCGCGCACACACGCACGCACACACACACACACACACACACACACACAGAGACACAGACACACAGAGAGAGAAAAAGAAGAAGGATGGCACGAAAATATATCAGGAAATATGTTGGAAATGTCCTTTCCCACCTTAAAATGAGAAAACATTTTATTTCCTCCTTTAAATGATTCCAATTGTAAAAAAAACGATTACAGTACTACAGGTCTAAGGCACAATTTTACGACTGGTACCATGGCAGACACAGGGATTCATTCAGTGTTTCAGTCTAAACAAACAAACACATTTTAAATTGATATTGCCTTACCCTGACACAGGAAGAATTTGGACTCTCCCACGCTGATCTCACCGTGGCTGGGGGTGATCTGCACCTCCAGAGATACTGAAAACACAAAGCCAACACAAACGGCAAATGAAGAACTGGGCAGTAGTGGCGTGTGCTACCATATGTTCCAGAAAGATAAGATGGACGTCATTAGTTTCCATACGCTCCAACGGTAAGCTTGGGTGTTCAGGCTCAGCGCCGAGGGGCAGCTCTTTCAAACACATCTGAAGTTTAAGCAAGCGGTGACTCCAAATTCCGCCATCTCTGCCCCGCGGGAAACTGGTGGTAAACGGGCGTCTACAACACCTCACTACCATGGGGCATAACTGGCCTCCACAACCTCTACTATCCCTCCCCCCCCCTAGTTCAGGTGTGCTAAGCCTCTTCCCCACATGTGTGAGCTAGCATGGCTTCCCATCACAGCACAATGAGCCCTAAGAAGTCAATTCAACACGGAGTGTGACAACATAATTCCAGGTCAGCTCTTAAGCTGCCACATTTTCTGCCTCTCTCTCCCCTCCTCTCTTCCCCCCCCCCCTCTCTCCCCCCTCCCTCCCGTAGCAGCAGGCTAAGTTGGAGTCCATCAAGGAGAAGGGAAGCACTGGACACTTTCAACACTCGGTCACCAATGAGGATATGTGCCAAGAGATGAACTAAATATGTGTCTGAACTAAAAATACTAAATATAATAGCCAGGTAAGTTGGGATGATATGTTCTGCTAAATATCTTCTGTATAGTCTCCACAACATCAGTCCTATGTATAATGTATGGAGGTAGTATACATGGCATAGCATATAAAACAATACTGTGGCTGATTTACATGCGTGTTAAGTACCCAAAGGCACTGGGATACCTCCCTACTTGCAAAGTATTATGGTTTAAGGAGACAATGATGGTTAAAATTGCAAACACAAGGCAAAGCATTACAATGTGTTTACTGAGTAGCAGGGGTAGGCTGAATGTATAAAAAAGTAAAAAAAAGTAAACAGTCCCATGAGTGTTTACATGAATGGGCTACAGAGTGCTTCAATTATAACACATCGTGAGGTATTCACATTTCGCATTTTATCTCTCGGGTAAAAACAGCAGACACGTTTTATGCATCACGTTTCTGTCACGGGCGCCAGAAAAAAAACGGCGGCGGTTTCATTTGATCCAGAGCCAGCTGTCAGTTAGGTTATCCCGTCGCTGCCTCAGGGAAGCAGGGGGGTCCAGCCAAAGAATGAAGCACCACTGTCGTAACGCAACTACAAACAAAGTGGGATTTGAACAGAACCCCCCAAAAATCTTTTAATAAAAGCAATTCATCCAGAGGCTTGTTTTGTGTTGGCACACTGGTGATGTATTCCTGGGAGAAAGCCGGGCTGGGGATGATTTCACAAACAGGTATGATGAAGTACTTTATCCCACACAAAATATTGTGTTATGGGTAGGGCCAGTGGGGGAGGATCAAGGATATTGCCAACAATATTTTTGAGGACTATGGCGACAGGGGGTGGACCAGCTGAAGAGGAACTATACTGTTGGACATATCATTTTTGGTATTTCCAGGAATGGTGATCATCCAGCGCAAGCACAGCAAAGGTTTCCCAGATACCATGTGAAGAAATGCTCATCATGACATCATGATTTGACTTTTATCATGACATCATGATCCGACTATAACCACTATCATTTCTTCAATAGCACATTTCATCTCACCCCCATCTTGTGGTCCGGTCATTAAGACATTGAATAATATGTCTTTACATTTACCAACCAATGCCACCGTGGTCTATTCATAATTATCTCCAAATATAAAATACGATGATCAAAGATAATTGCTCATCAATATTCAGTCACAGACACAGGGGCAGAAGTTACAACGCTGTCTTCTACATGATCTGCATTACCCTCGATTGCCACAGAGAGAACGCCAGCAGAGAAAACACAGTGCAAGGGCGGGCATCTGCACCAGCCATCCCCCCTACTCAGAAGTGTAGCAGTAAGAGTGGGTTCGGGAGCACCAAGGTCTGACTCTCCTCTTGCGGGGCATTAGACAGATCTGACGCTGCGGAGCCCTAATGGTTTTGTCTGCGTGCTGATGGATGGCTGAGATGGGACACTCACTTGGGGAAATTGCCTCGGTAATGAATAGAGGGAATACAAAGCGATGGCAAGAGGATATGGTGTTGTCGTTAAGCTACAATGCATGGGAAGATTTGAGTCTTTATGGCTGTATTTGTCAAACTAGCGATGGAATTGGCAATTCTTTTTCATTACTCTCCACGTTTTATAAGGGGTTAGTGTAAGACCCGCGCGCAGGATCGAGTGTGGAAAAGCTCTGATCCAGGAGTGTGCTCCAAGACACATTTCCAGGATTGCATGGATTGAACTTTGCCCATGGGGATAATGGCCAGTGGTCTTTCTCATTAGTATGTCACCTTACTGTCCTTGTGCTTTTTTTCCTTCTACAGTACGACAGTGATGTCAGTTAATGTTGTCATCAATCTATACAAAGAAAGCTTCTGTGCATTTTGTCTCACTCACTCACTGGGAAAATTGAGCCAACAAAGAGACTACTTACAGTCAAACAATCGCTGAACCCAGGATAACCTAGGATATTCTATAGCTAATCTAGGCTAGTAATGCTAACCTAGTTATCCAGTTATCCAGGCTAGCAGGGCTAATTCAGACTAGCCAGGCTAACACAGGCTTGCCAGGCTAACACAGGCTTGCCAGGCTAACAAAGGCAAGCCTAGCTAACGTTGAAGATCTGAAAACAACGGTCTGAATATTATTCTGACTAGTAGAGCATTACTAACCACAGCTCCAAAGTCTCTGAGCACAATCTCTAAAAATAGAGTAGATCACAAAACTGAAATATCCATCAAAGCATGAACAAGCTTAGGTACAGGCACAACTATAGGCTATGTGTAATTAATCACTGCAGTAATGAAAATATAGAGTAACACGTTCCAGCTGAGATGAAAGTCTGCCAAAAGCAGTAAAATATGTTAGGAAGATGAGAAACACAAAACTCTTGCAACAGATGTCTGAAATTATGGGTAAGGCTGACCTTTTCAATGCAGTTGTTACACATTGTCAAATTAAGAGCTGGATGAGCTCCTCCGTTTTAAATTCAGAGCAGCAGCATGCCTGTGGCCCCTGATCCAAAAGTCAGATTCAATTATTGCTGACCTTGTAAAATGGAAAATGTATAAGGGAGAGGTAAATACTATTCTGATTGTGTATCACATACGATTCTTGTATCACATCACAATGGAAGTAGGCCTATATTCAATTATGCCTTTGTCATGAATCTTAGCCTACTTTTCAAATGCTACTGTACAAACAAAAACACTGCCGCAAGTCAAGTGAGATTGTGTCTTGACAAAATGATCCTATCACACACACACACACACACACAGAGATGGAATTTTAGATCAAATATAAAATATACACATAGGCAGTGTCTAGTGGAAAATAACTCCTGTGATGTTGGCAAAGTGGTCGTGCTCAGTGGCACTGTTTATCAAGGCTCTCAGACTCATATGACAGACAGCAAGAGAAAGCGGGCTACGCCAATAAAATGGCATCGGGTCAAAGGTACGTGTTGCCTCCTTTGGCGAGACATGCTTTCAAACCATGCCTCCCCAACCTGGCAAAGTTTGCCAAGCGATATATGTGCATTCCAGCATAGAAAAATAGAAAAGTAGAAAAGTAGTAGTAATATCGTTAAAAATTCAAGTTCAGTAAGTTAAAATATAAGTTCAAGAATGATTATGTTCAAGAGACACCCACTTATGTTCCTAGTTAATTTGTTAACAAATTTTTTTTTAAATAAATGTTAAGTTTATGTTTTTTTATTTTTCCAGAAACATTGGGCTATCAGTGATTTGCCGTGGTATCGATTTGGTATCGAGGTACCCATGCTGGCATCGGTATCAAAGTCAAAATAACACACACACACACACACACACACACACACCAAAAACTTTACTGAAGGGGAAAAAAATACATGCCATGCTGCAAGGTCATTCACATGTCACCATGCAGAGCCATTCACAGCTTACATAAAAACTGCTGCCAGTCATAAGCAAGGCTGAGCCTTGTGAAGAAATGAAGGAGTGAAGAAATGAACAATGCTTTACACTTTTCCATCATTCCATCAATCATTGTATTTCTACCAAATGCCA
>OOFB01012356.1:0-2500 GCA_900323305.1 Trachyrincus murrayi | reverse complement strand
ACGTAAACCAGGTTATCTTAAACAAGCTGTTATGTAAAGTGGTTGCTAAATAAAGTATCTATCCATCTATCTATCTACAGTGATGTGATCACTGTGTGTGCTCATAGGTGTCAAACTGGAACAACCTGGCCTCGGCCTACAGGCTCCAAACTGTACAAGTGCACTCTGTATTTTGCAGGGAAACACTACTGAAAGAGGGGGGGATGACATAGACACCCAAGATCAGCGCAGCTTACAACTTCTATTTTAATTGGCAAATCCCACCGTGGGCGTTTGTCAACTTGAATGGAGAAAAAAGACCATGGATAGCTGCGCATGGTGCCACCTCATGGCATCATTTTATGCTAACGTAGTGGACCAACATCTTCAACTTCTCAATTCAAAACATTAACTGTGATACAACACATACAACTATCAGCATATTAGAGCAGAGATACACCAAGGAGGAGGTTGAGTATTGATTTGATCCGATTATTTTTAGTACTTTGAGGATTATTGAAGGCCTTGCTAAACTGGTCATGCTTATATGTCAGTGCTGGCAGTCTTAACATTTGAACCAAAGTCTGCTTCCCTCTCATGAAGCTTTCAATGGGACTAAAATACAGCGGGCTAGCATGTTTTGTCACTTTAGCAAAACCCAGTCTTAAATCGGAAGGAAATGTCCTTTTTTTTGTTCTAAATTCAATTTTACTTTATATGTTAGATTGAAATAAAAAGGGAAATCCTTTCAATACAATGGATTCTTTCAATGTAATGGATTAAAAATAATTGTAAAAAAGTCACAGACAGAGAAAGAGTGTGATAGAGAAAGAGATAGAGAAAGAGGGATAGAGAGAGAGAGAATTACATAATTCTCTCTCTAACAAGAGAGTTAAAACAGATCAGAGTGGGTTTAATATCTCAGACCTTTTCAATTATTATTGTTGTGGATGAAATTTACATTAGTGAATTCGGTTGATGTTGACACCCTTTAGAGCACACATCCTATTAGCCAGTGAAGAAATAATTGCCGTCTGTGTGGCAAAGGAAGCTGATCCTCAAATGGCTTCCTACTTCTCCTAACAGGGTCCCTCGGACATAGTCTAGCTGAAGCCTATACATCACAATTAACAAACTCAACTGTTGGAGCCCACCACGGTTTCACAATGAAGCCAAGATGTGTTTTATATTGCCAATAAGCATACGATATACACACTTACACCACTAGAATACAGTGGCGATCACCAAGTACATCCTGGTGGGATTCAGGAAGCCAAAATATAGCACTGGAACTAATGACAGTGGCATCTGGCTGTGTTCAATATTCATGACATTGATAAAAAACCAATGTGTGTGTGTGTGTGTGTGTGTGTGTGTGTGTGTGTGTGTGTGTGTGTACGTGTGCATGTGTGTGTCTGTATCTGTGTGCGTGCGCATGTGTGTGTGTGTGTGTGTGTGTGTGTGTACAAACAACAATTGCAATACAAGGCAAAGTAGGATTAGGGCGTGTATGCTAAAGTGCTGGTTATACATATTAATGATCTTTGCTTACTGAAGGTTGCACTGTCAGGATGAAGAAAAAAACCTGGACTCATTTACTTGGCAGGTGGATTGCGTATCCCATTGTACAGTATTATCCCATTGTATTATTCGCTAAAGGAGAACAACATACTCCGGTTGTACAGGACAACAACACACAGAATTCTGATTTTCATTCCCTTCCAGGACTATTATCAATGCCTGAGGAAAATGAGGAAACTGCCTGACTCATGATGCCATGGTTACAGAGATCTGTATAGGGTTAAACTTGCAAGCAATGGTGCTGTGTGTGTATGTGTATGTGTGTGTACTGTGTGTAACAGAAAAGAAGGGAGATTTCATGAATGGAGATGGTGAACACTGATTTCCTCCAGCAGCAGTAATCATGAAGTCCAGATGGAGTTGCTCTTATCAAGGCCTGCCAGTCCCCCATAACAATATACACTCCCCTGCAGCAGCATCAACAACAACAACAATAATACTACCAACACTAATATTACAACTTCCCTGCTGCAGCATCAACAACAACAATAATACTACCAACACTAATACTACAACTTCCCTGCTGCAGCATCAACAACAACAACAACAACACTACCAATACTAATACTACAACATCCCTGCAGCAGCATCAACAACAACAATAATACTACCAACACTAATACTACAACATCCCTGCAGCATCATCAACAACAACAACAACAACAACAACAACAACAACACTAATACTACCAATACTAATATTACAACATCCCTGCAGCAGCATCAACAACAACAATAATACTATCAATACTAATACTACAACATCCCTGCAGCATCAACAACAATTATACTACCAATACTAATACTACAACTTCCCTGCAGCAGCATCAACAACAACAATAATACTACTACTACTACCAATAATACTAATACTACAACTTCCCTGCTGCAGCATCAACAACAAGAATACTCAGTACCGATGTTACTAATAATACTCATA
>OOFB01012355.1:16409-27987 GCA_900323305.1 Trachyrincus murrayi | reverse complement strand
CACCTGCATGCATACACACACACACAAACACGCACACCTGCACGCATACACACACACACACACACACACACACACACACACACACACACACACACACACACACACACACACACACACACACACACACACACACACACACACACACACAAGCTTCAGGCTTGGCAGTGTTCCGGGCATGAATGTCCTGGCCGGGACTTAGATTTAGTTGTAATTTATGGTTGGTATAGCATCCCCCCCCCCTCCATTTACATAATGATACAGAGATGCAGCGTTATAATTACAGAGTGAGTCAACACCAGTCACAGTAAGTTACTGCAGCATCCCTGCACTCGTCGTTATTTTAAAAGCAGCCGCAGCACCGGAGCAGGAACATGAGAAACGTGTCCAACCAAGCCAGCCTCAAGTGCTTCTTAATGAGGAAGCTCACAACCACAGGGGTAATAGGAAGGCGGGCATGCATGACACTGCATGTCACTTCTGAGATCACTCCTCCACCCCTACTGCCTGATCTACTCAATGCAACATAAAACAGGTAGATTCGCAGACATCGTACATGGTGTGTGTGAGTAGCGGCGGCCATGTGCTGCTGACGTGTGTCCAGCCTTACCAGGCGAGTTTGAAGCCTTTCATTGATACGACGAGGGTTGTCTGACGGCCACAGTGAGTCGGGGGCACCGGGCTGCCCGCTTGCACCGCCACATGCTGCCTCACCACAGCCTCCCATACACAGACCGGGACAGCGGTGGACACGAGAGGCGCGAGCCTAGGACGCGAGACACCACCACAGCACTTTGTCTGAGCGCCTCCTCCTCCTCCCCCCCCACCCCAAAAAAAAAACCAAAACACAACTCTACAACAAAAGGATAGACGGTGCCTCCCTCCTCAGTGAGCCGTGTTCTCCTCCTCTGTCTCCCGGTGGAGGTGCCGCAGTGCTGAGTTCTCGTGCCAGGAAAAAAAAACCTCTCCTGTCTCCCTGGCGGCCACAGAAGCAGCAGCGGCGGCGGCGGCAGCGGCTAGCTGGAGCTGTGGCAGAGGAGAGGTGCCCAGCCCTGCAGTCCTCACCGCATCGGTGCCAACAAACACCGCCGGGACCGGGCGGATAATTGAAAACAAATGCCAGCACGATTCGCTCACTTCTCCTCCTCCTCCTCCTCTCCTAACTATGTGTCCCTTTTTTTGTGGTTTTGTTCAATGGCAGACACAGAGCTCTCACGCTTTCTCTCTGACAGCTACTGTTCTCTCTCTCTCTCGGCCCCCACTGCTGCGGATGAAAGCTGCACTTGCCGGGGCCGGTGATGAGCATGCGCAGGCTCTGCACTCTTTTTTTTCTCTCTCTCTCTCTCTCTGTCTGTCCCCAGATGGCTCTCTCTCGCTTCCTATATAGCGCTCTCTCTTGCTCAATGTGAACCAGGGGTGTGTAAGTAGATGGGGGTAACAAGGTGGAGAAATGACAAACTCCTATAGAGGCTGCTGCAGGTGGTTTGTTTTGCTTTTCGTCTTTTTGTTGAACTCAAGCCCTGATCAGTGTCAGCAGCTAGCCCTGCTAATCTCTTAATACACTCAGTGTGCAACAGGGCTACTTTTTTGTGTTTGCGTCTTGTCTTTTTCAAGTCCACACAAGGTACATTAGATTTAGATGTGTTTGACCACCATGGTCAACATCAGTTCTTTGTCTCTAATCAAGGGGCCGTCTCCGATGCGTCCCCTTCAAAAAACTGACAACAGTGGAGCGGCTTAATGCTTAAGGAAATCCTCCAGCGACTCCCGAGCCAGATGGGCCCTCGGCCGTCCACTGTAATGGGCTTCCGTGGACCCACAATGGTCCACCTGACCACGCTCGTGGGGTCAGAGTGCAGAACATTCTTCCAGTCTAATCCCCTTAAGGCATTGCATGCAAACTACACCTCGTTAGCACGGAGGCTAATTCACGCGACACTCTCCATGAACAGAATATATAAGAACAAGTCCCGCTTCATATGCCATTGTGGAATCAACAGGATTATAGCACATTAAAACAGCCCTTTAATGTCAGTAAGCACAAGGGGCAAGGAGGCTTAAATAGTAGCAGACACTAAATGTACTTAATTTCTATTGTTGGCATTATAAGGGGCTTACATCAAACCAGATAGCGATGCCTTTGAATTTCTATAGACACAAGACTAACACATAGAACACCACGTTAAAGCCCAAACATTACTTGTCAGTAAACAATATAAATACACATGCAAGGATCTGCATGCATTTCCTGGACAGAGTGAGATCATGCAGACGGTCTGATCAGTCATGTTAAGAGTCATCACCGACCATTGTGGTTTTGGGAACCTAGCCTAGCTGAGTCACCGAGCCCCCACTCTGCCTTCTATAATGCAGAAAAGCTCCAGGTATGACTGAGTGAAGCCTGGGGGTGAGGACAGCGGAAGGAGGATGAGGTTAGAGACACGGGCAGAATGAGATAAATTAAGGCTGAGGAGCAGCCAGAGAGAGAGAGAGAGATAAAAGAGATAGAGAGAGATAAATTAAGGCTGAGAGAGATAAATTAAGGCTGAGGAGCAGCCAGAGAAAGAGAGAGAGAGAGAGAGAGAGAGAGAGAGAGAGAGAGAGAGAGAGAGAGAGAGAGAGAGAGAGAGAGAGAGAGTGATGGGCGTCTCGTATTAAAATGAGCCAGAAACAGCAGCAGCAGCATTAAATGCAGACCCAGGTTGGGATTATTCCTGCATTGAAGACACCTAACTGGATGTGGGGATCAGGGGATATCCTATGGTGTGTACGCTGTGGTGCAGCAGGGGACGACAGGGGAGAAGGACACTCTCCATCTGTATTGTTAGCCAGCCTCATCTCACCCCCTCAGGCCACTGCAGATGCTGTCAAAACTGCAGTCTCAGACCGCGTGAGAAGGAATGCAACAAGAAGAGAGAGAGCGAGTGACATGTCTCTTTCACAGAGGCGTTATAGCACAGGTGCGTGTACAATGCGTGTACAGCGCGTACAATGTATTAAATCAGCCCTGTTGTCCACACCGGTGTCATGACAGAAAGGGAAATATGTATTGTGTGAGCTACCGTTACCTAACCCATAACCCTACCTGTAATAACATTGCCTCAGAGAAACAGGGACAATGGGCCTCATGCAAGAACCGCTCATATGCACAGATTTGCGCTGAAATCGCCCGTACAAGCGTTATAAGAGCACTTCTCGCATTCACCAATCCTCCTCTTTCCTCTTAGGTACATAGAAAACCTACGAGGTCTAGACTTGTGGTACGAGTCACGTATGGTTGGCCAAAGCAAAAATAAAACCAATATTGTTTAGCCCACCGATTCCTATTCCATGGTTTTGGCCACTGATTACGTTTAACAGTCGGATTAATATAAAATAATATAATTGAATTGTATTAGGTTATATCCAATATACAACAATAATAATCAATAATAATGATAATCAAATATTCAAAATAGTGTTAATAAGAATATGCGTAGCATACTCCAGAATACCTGATTACTAGGATCAGTAATCACTGAGTGGGCGTCGGTCAGAATGCAGAGACGGGTTATGTTCCATCAAGTCTTCTTTATTCAAGATTGTGGAGATACACCTCCTGGCTGCTTGACTGATATTTCAATGACACGGGGCTGTAGATATGTGTGTGGGTTTAACTGTGGTGTGTGTGTTTCCGGGTGTTTGTGTTGCTTGATCACTTTCACACAATAGGCCCTATGTATCTCAACAACTCTAAACTTAAACTTCTATATATATTCTCTATGGTAGGCCTACGCTAAGCTTCATCACCGCCGATCTACTGAAACCGAAAGGAAACCAACTACGGAAAAAAAATGCCATCGAGTGTTCTAGAATGCACCACTGGCTAAGCTAAAGTTAGCCGCGGCGAGCTCAGCCGCAACTAACGTTGCCAGATCGCGGGAAGCCTGACATGACAGCCAGTGACAAATTGCAAATAACAATAACAATAATAAAAGTACAATATTACATCGGAAAAATAGGACCTGGGGGGCATTGTACACCACCGACGTTTTATACCGATGTCAGTTTTAGGCTGTATTATTACTTAAATATTACTAAACATGACATGATTCATATTTTTGGTTTGCAGTAGCAATATCAACAGCTCAAACTACATGGACACATCGATTGCTTGTCCTCGCCAAGCCATCTTTTGGAATCTATTTCAAAATCAAACACATTTTTTTTTTTTTCGGACACTGCAGCCGTCAGTGCCGAATTGATAGCATTTGTAATTATTCCCCACTCCTTTACTTTAGCTGGTGCTCTAATGCCACTACTGACGCTGCTAAATATTATGTGTTTTATTTTATACATTTCCGAAAGGAGGACTTCACTCTAATATTTTCTTTTTCTTGGCCTGGTGCCTTTTTTTACGATGATGCTTCTGCAGAAATGGGGCGGAACGCCTCCTTATATAGCATTTTTGGGGCATCAATCATGCTAATTCACAACTCACATGAACGCGCACAATCATTTACGAAAAGGTGGAATTCATCATGTTTACGCATCATTTAGGACAATTTCCTCTACTGACGAGCGTTTGCTGAATCTGACGTGGCACACTCGTACGAAGCACAAAAGTAAGATCCAGGTAAGAGAAAAATACCCAATTGTTCTTGCATGAGGCCCAATGATTGCCATTACCTTTAGTTCAATACAGATGTACACCTACAAAAATAATAGTAGAAAATAAGAGGAATACAGGATCAGAATTAACTGTTTAATGTTTGTTGAATGAGGCTTTTTATGAGGACAAAGAGATTACATTTGTAATTCACTGTTCACATTTTGGTTGTAAAGAATCCAATAAAACATAATTTTTCAGTAGTAGTTCAAATGAATATGTTTTATTTGTATTAGCAATATTTGCATGCATGCCTGCTTATGACCAAGTACATGTATATCTGCATATGTCAAAGTAACATGCACCTTGTGCGGTACAAATACGATTTATAGTTTATTCCTGATAAGTCAACACCTAAGTTTGACATCAGAATAAATACAATAGGGTTAGGGTTAGCGTCTCTTCATGAGTGAGAATAAATCCATTCTAAATGCATGCTTTCGGTCTAACAACGTATCGTATTCACTTCATTCCTTTGTGTGCATATTTTGACGACTATGACCAGTATTGCAGACAGTGGCTACTACATACGACATATTACGCATGACAGTGTGTTGACTGGGTGTGGGGCTCCAGTACGGCCACCAGTGAGGTGCTGAAGGGACAGCTC
This sequence comes from Trachyrincus murrayi, assembly GCA_900323305.1. Lineage (NCBI taxonomy): Eukaryota > Metazoa > Chordata > Actinopteri > Gadiformes > Macrouridae > Trachyrincus > Trachyrincus murrayi. The sequence continues at coordinate 22,732 of OOFB01012355.1, read as the reverse complement.
CTCGGGAAAGCATTTTTTTTTTACGACCAGATGTTTCTCATCAACTACCCCTATTGACAATAACCACCCCTTCACTCGTCTGTACGGCATATGTTGGTCAAATGTTTGGTCAAAGAACACCAGGCAAAAAAAGAGAAAGAGCAAGTCCTGTAGCGTGGTACTAGCTACCATTGCAGTAGCAAAAAAAAGTAATATATTTTTATGGCGTAATTATTTCATTACCTATTTGAATTTGTTATTAGTCATTTTTGCTGACGAGAGAAATATAAACACTAATCAATTCCAAGACTCTGATATCCTCTCCGGAAGCTTCCCGACGGACAGCTGTCAAGTCAGCAAAATAACTGAAAAAACACTGATGTGTGTTTCAGTTGGGGGTTTTATGCGCACCCAAATCCCCCCCACAGATTTATTTCTAAGAATAATATGATGACATAATCTGGATTAATCCCTGTACACCCTCATGTGGGAGTGGCTGGGATGGCTGGTCTGGGTTGCAGTGCATGGATTCCCCCTACCATCAAATACCGTTATCGTTTGATTTCCCTCTGACTTGGATGAATCCTATAGATTGATCTCTGCTGTTTATCCAGGGAGAAGGGTGGGGTGGTGGGGGAGATCATGTGACCGCTGACTAAACTCATTTGTTTTTATTGTCAAAGTGAGCATGTAAACGAATCCCAACTTGGCACAAAAACGTAACCAAAGACTTCCGGGAAAAAGAGGAGAATATGGAAAAGTGGAAGTGTACATTCACTGAAAATTATGCCAATTCATCACATAATAACATACGCTAATAAGAAATAACGTTAACACATTTTCTGACTATACAGTCAGGCGGTTAAGTTGAAAGCAGTTTGCAGTTTCCCATTCGCCACTTTTAACTGCATGCAAGCTAAATAAATGGTCAACAGAAATCAATAACGCCATTCATTATTTTGTATGGATTAGGTCTAAACATAATTAGATTAAACATCCCCTTATCTCATCTTGGCCGCCTTTAACCGAATGTTGAGTACCGATTCTTTCACAGCACAGGGGATGCAGGGCATGCAAAGTGAAAGGTCAGCACAGAAGGGTTGTGTTCATAAGAATAAACATCTTCCTGTGTACCGTATATCAATGAGTCATCACGTCTGTGACCTCAACGCTCCTACATAACTGCACTGTTCTAGGAACTCATATCACACAACAGGAAGATCAGGTTCGCCTGCTACCCCTCCTGGTCAGCATTTAACAAGTCATATATATCAAAAATACCTACTTCCAAAAGATCATAGTGCTGAAGCATTCCTGTCCACAAACGGAGCGGTCACATACTGTTAAATGACTTCGAAAAATTATAAAAAACTAAGACATTGCCAATTTTATATGTTTTAACTTCAATATACTAATCAGTTGGACTTTGGCACAATCTATATTTGCAATACACATCACAGGTTATCACATATTCTCAGTCTCTGTTGCTCAATGTTTATGTTACATAACCATCTAAGCAATTATGCAATTACATTAAAAACCTGAATGTGAATAGCATTGTGGGTTGAGCATGTGGGCTTATTGACGCTAGAATACAGATGGATGTAGGTGATGGATGTCTCTGCTAATGTGCTGTCCTCATCATGAAACCAATGCTTTAAATGCTTTTTTGTGGTGTAGACGCCGACACGAGAACCAATAATACCAAAATAGGGCTTGCGTTCTGTGTTCGAACAAGAACTCTTTCCTTCAACTTAATTTAACGACTGAAGAAGAAGGAGACTTAAGATGATTGATTGCAGTCTCAGGGATTGAAGAAGTCCCTGAGACTGCTTTGACGCCGAATGACGAAGGAATAAAGGGTTGAATGGCCGGGAAGTATTGGGGAGTTGGATATTGTCTAACTCATCTGCGTCAGTACCGTCTCCATAGAGACGGGTTCGTCTCTATGTCATCATCAAAGTCGGGAGTGTTTGAGGCTGCTGTCTCAGGGCCACCTTTCCTGTTTTTTTTTTTTGTTTGTTCTTTGCTAGACACACAAGCACAAAAACCGCAATACAACGGAAGACATACACAAACACAATGGAGATAAAATATCTCGTACTAAATGTGACGCCAGAAGGTACTCTGATATGAACATCGCACACACACTTGACCCACATGCAAATAGATAAAGACACAGGCCTATGTGGACAAAGGGGAGCCTTACCAGAAACAAACACGTCGTCGGTGGCTAGGAATTTAACACTTTTGAAAAGGCCCTCGAAGCTATTCTGAGGCTCATCGATGGCTCACGTCACTTATAGTGACAACTCCACATCAGCCAATGAAATCCAGAGACGCTTGAACGGACATGCATTATGCAACAACCTTTCCCACACAAAGCACACTTTCCGGCAGTTAACCTTGATTGCAAAACATTCAAATGACACTATGTTACAGGAAACTATAGTTCTGCCTTGTGCCAGTTCATACATGCAACTAATTATTAGTAGGAACGTTTTAAAATGATTCCACCATGGAGAGCATAGTACCAACACTGCATAACAGGCAATATAATGGCAATATCATGTGGTGATTTTACATATTTACGTGGGTGGTTCTATGAAGACAACCTAACCCCCCCCGCCCCCAATCACCTTCCTTCATCCTATTTGGTGCAAAGAAGAGGAAAGGGGCTAGCGATGCTAGAGGCCCTGATGTCATGCCCTTTTTGTACAGCTCCCCCTTTTGGTGAATCTAGGTATGTGCAAAAAAAGAATTAACCAATTCATTAAAACTATGTAATATAAACAAGACAAACAAGTCTGTCCTTCATCGAGACACGATTTAGAAGTATAAATGTGAGATTAGCAATGTCCTGTGGTCAGCTACAGCAACTACTTTTATATTGTTACAGATGAGGGAAGTTTAGTACTTCATACATGAGGTCAGTGGTTGTGTGTGTGTAATGTTTCTGCCATTCGTGGACCTCCTACCTTTGTGGTTTCCATAGTTTCCTCCACCTTCTTTGCTTGGCCTATCAGTGAAGGCAGAGAAAAGTAAGAGGTTTTCAGATTATTTGTTTTAATGTTTAATTTCTTTCTGGTCATTGCGGACTTGGATTGGCGATGTTTTTAAATGATCTAAATGCGTGTCGAATAGACGGTAGGACTAAAAAAAAAAGTGTTGAAACGTACAGAGTACCTCTCCACACACACATCTGTGTCATAAAAAAAAGAAGCTAAATTTGATTCAATAAAATACAACAAATTTACAAGAACAGCAACGTGCGAGTCGGGTAGAAGCAGTAAACAACACAATCATTAACCACCATCCCACCCCTATAATAACTAACCTTATACAAAAGTAGACAGCCAATTGAAAATCATTTAATTTATATCTGACTATACGCTTGTCTGATGGCAATCCTGTTCTTGCTCGTGTTTGTTTGTGCATGTATATGGTAAGGTATGATATGAACTGAAATCAAGTAAGTAAGGAAGTGGGCGTGGAGAGAGCTAATAATAATAATAATAATAATAATACATTGGAATTAAATTTGGGGCCCTCTGAACAGTTGGGCTTTGAGCTGTGCTTTGAAACCGGAGGTGGATTCAGGGTTGCGGAGGGAGTGAAGTGCCCTTCTACTGCTAGCGCGTTGGAAACCGGTGAGTCAACATGCAGCACCCACGCTGTACACCACTGTGATTCTACCATTCCTTCCATTCATCCCTATCAATTCATGTTTTGTTCCTAGCATGATGGCGCATTCTGCAGTGTATGCTGAGTCACTGCTTCGTCACCGAGTAGGCATCCCAGCCCTTTCTGAGTTTCCTTCACCCACTGCACCGTCGTATATAGACTGCCACACTATATTTCTCAAGATCCTGAAACTTTATACGTTGCTTTTTGTTGTGGGGAGGAAATATGTGCTGCATATTAACAAAGACATGAAGCACGTCAACCATGCGCTTGCTGGAACTGTACTCAGACCTGTTGGTAGTTCGGGGCTGAGGTCAGCTAACTCCATTCATTCAAGAATAAAATCAACTCCATCGACCCTTCCGCCACACTAGCGAGGGTGGGGTGGGGGGGTGTGATGAGGTATTTTCACCGCTTAATTTAGAAAGTCTTCCAAATCCACATCACTAAAGGAGGGTTAAGTAAGAGACAGGCAAGCCTGGCAAAGGGTTTATTTTTAGCTGGAATTTAAGACCCGTCTGGTCTATGAAGTTGGGTGTTAATACTGAAAACTTCAGCAGAATTCAACACCGGGCCTAGCAAGGCACAGTTGTGCCATTAGGGTTTAATTTGATAGGGGGTCTGTTCCCACAACATATTGCCAGAACACCCTTGTGGGCATGCATGGGGATACACTTCCATGTAGCGTTGTCCAGCAGAAAGCACCTGTCAGCAGGATGGTTATGTTGATGACCTAAATAGGAACCAACGTCTCTAAATGCATATTATTATTATCATTAATTATGATTATCATGAGTAGTATTATTATTATTATTAAGCTTTCACTCGACTTACATAATGTTCTTTGTAATCTACATGTGCAGACATTGTGGGATCAAGGGGACCTGATTTTTGCCTGCCCACAGGCCTACGCCAATGTAGCACTACTGGCCATCACTTTGGTTCAGAACAAAACCAATCTATGCATTACCTGATCAACCCAAGGATGTTTTTTCCTCTCTGAATCAATTTGATATGTGGAGATAAAGAGATCCTCATTATGTAGACGTGCGTGACTTCCTGCTGTGCATCTTCGAATGTGCACATTATACATACAATATATACAATACATACAAATACGTTGATATGCAACATCTAGCACACCGTTTAGCGTTAGACACCAAACAATCGGACACAGAGTGTGCAGCATTATTGTTGAACAGCCACAGTCTCCGGTCTAAATTTTGTCAGTAAGCCATCGCATGGCGTGTGTCCACGGTGTCTCCTTCTTCTGATGGTCTGCAGCGAGGCAGATGTCCGCCCAGCACGACACCACGGCCCTGTTCGCCAGCACTGTGAGTGTGAGTGCCAGCGACAGACACATTGTTCAGAGTCTGCTTTATTAATGAACCACCTTCGGTAGGGTGGTTCATCAGCAGCTGCCATAGAAATGTAAGTCATGTAATGACTCAGTTGTTCTCTCGGGAAGAAAATCTCATTATAGCTCACATTATTTATTTCATTTATGCAATATGACCCCACGGCCATCTTGAATACATTTAGATGATGAGTAATAAGGGTTAATGTTAATGTTCTACGTTCTATCCCGTCCCATTCATTTTTCTGTGCCAGCTGTGTGAAGAGCAGAGAGGGGGGCCTGCATGGGATCCCAGGTTGTCAGTGACACACACACACACACACACACACACTTTGGGGGTTGTAATTATTCTAGCTTGCGTGTCTTTAGAGAGAACGAGGAGGACATAAAGCCCATTTAAGCACTTCATGTGAAACAGTATTTTTATACACACACATTTTTTATTGTGTGCATTATAAATACATGAATAATGTGATTTTATTTTATTTTTTGATAATGATAAAATGCCACTTGATTGACCACCTTTTGTAAATCAGAAGAAATCTGACAATGATTGGTACTAAATGCGATATTGAATCAAAAAGTGACAACTGGTGAGCGAGATTAAGTGCGTTTTTTCCAAAGCCGCGTGGCAAAAATAAATGTAACTTAGCACAGCGTTTGGCTCAATTTAACAGTGGGGATAAAGAAGCGATTCTTCTTATTTCCTCTGTTGAACTAAATGATCTATCCCATGGTTCATTACAGTGCAGGAATCATGAAGCTAGGTGGAGCTGGAGCTAATAGCGCTTCATGGAATCATTAGTCCACTATCATCCGCCCTCAATTAAAAGGAGGAAGGAATCGTTTTTTCCAAGGGATGGCACGGAATGGAATTCATCACACGGACGGCAGCGCAGCGGGGCCGGTTCGAATCCCACCTACCCAGCACCCAGAGGTGCGATAAATCCCACTAACTTACACCTAATGGAGCTGGAGAGCATCACACCCGGAGATTTAGGAGATGCACTAGCCAGCTGGAAAATCCTGTGTGTGTGTGTGTGTGTGTGTGTGTGTGTGTGTGTGTGTGTGTGTGTGTGTGTGTGTGTGTGTGTGTGTGTGTGTGTGTGTGTGTGTGTGTGTGTGTGTGTGTGTGTGTGTGTGTGTGATCAATTGTTTGTGTGGGTGGGTGTGATTTAATATTTGTGTGAGTGTGTACCTTTGCATTTCTGACACACAGTGATTTCTGCAACCTTCTTAACAGTGTATGAGTGAATTAAGTTATGGTGCATAGTGTCAGAGTGTGAGTGTGAACTGCTGATGA
>OOFB01012354.1:2098-18017 GCA_900323305.1 Trachyrincus murrayi | reverse complement strand
ACAGCAGGGAGGCTGCAGGTGCAGGGTTGATGTGCCCACGCTAACATTATGCAAACATACACGCGCACACACACACACACACACACACACACACACACACACACACACACACACACACACACACACACACACACACACACACACACACACACACACACACACACACACATACACACACACACACACACACACACACACACACACACATGCACATACACACACACACATACACACACACACACACACACACACACACACACAGACACACACACACACACACACACACACACACACACACACACACACACACACAGACACACACACACACACACACACACACACACACACACACACACAGAGACACAGACACACACACACACATACACAGATCTTTGTGTTATTGTGTTATTCCTGGTGAGCTCCAGTCCCCGCGGTGACGAAGTCATAATGAGGAGTGAAGGTGGATTATGAGCAGTGTGTGTGTGTCTCTGCTAATCGCCTAATAATTGGATGTGATGGCACATTGTACGTCTTGATGATGAATTACCTGAAGCAGCTCACAGCTCACAGCAGGGAGGCTGCAGGTGCAGGGTTGATGTGCCCACGCTAACATTATGCAAACACACACACACACACACACACACACACACACACACACATGCACATACACACACACACATACACACACACACACACACGCTCCAATCTCAACATACGTTGGCATTCAGGAACCGAATCATTTGACCTTAAACAGAATGATGCAGTAAATAAGATGTGACTGACTGCCACACTTAAACACCATTTCCCGGGATGATTTAGAAAATAAATAGTTTCAATTCAAACTCGAGTCAGTTCTGCATTCCCTGCATTCCCTTGCAAATCAATGACATATCCTCTGACTATCTTCCTCTTAACTGCATGGGTACTTCATATTCATTGTGGAGCTCAGTGTCTAACAATTGAGCATAAAAACATAATCCACTATCTGTCACAGGCACGCCCCTGTCTCTGTGTTTGTGTTTGTGTGTTTTTGTCTGTCATTCTCCACCAGTCCACCAGATGCCCTCAGACTTTTCTACCTGCAATCACTTCATTCCCCTCATCTGAGCTTCCTCGTCCATTCTCCCCACCTGCACCTCATTCCCTCATCAGCCTCTCCATATATATATATGTACATATATATACCGGTTCACTTTCTTTGTCCTTTGTCTGTCGTTGTACTTGTCAGGTTTATTTGTCATGTGCTTTTCGTCTGTGATTTTCTTTATCTTGTTTGCTGGATTTATCCCAGTGTCATCCCTGCAACTCTTTGGACTTTGCACTGTTGCAGTTTGGACTATGTTGGACTCATGCCTGCGAGCTTCTTGTGTTTGTGCAACATAAACGTATTGAACTATCCCTGCTTGCCTCTGTTATCTGCATTTGGGTCCTCTCCCTTCCCCCTGCCCTGTCAGCACCCACCGGGACACTATCAAGATATTTCATTTCATTGCATGTTCCTTTTCACTTAATTTAACAGGTAACAACTTGTGATGTCACAATGTCACAAATAGATTGAGATAATACATAGAATAGAAAACACGGTAACCCTAAGCCCTCATCCCCAATCCCTTTTCACTCATCAACCAGGAACTGAATTCAGTTCACGAGAGGACTGAGCTTTTAATGGCCAGCGTCTTACTAGGATGGAATGTAAATTGGATTGGTTGACCAATCATCCATAAGGATGTGGTACAAAAAGAGAACTCAGTTACAGAATTATGCTTGCTCACTTCCTTTTCTAATGGCCATTGGGACAATTGTCTTGCTAAATGATTGTTTCAGATTCAGAAGACCTTTATTATCGTTTACGGGTAATTCTTGTTACCCGTAAGGGATGATACAAATCTTACATTTAAATGTGCTGTAGGTTAGATTTGATAGTTGTAAAGACAGAGAGCAGAAGAGGGCAAGATATTTCCTCCCTCTCTGCTCACGCCTTCCCTAGGTTTTTCTGCCATGTGCACATGTGATTGACAGGCATGTGGTTGACAGGCAAAACGGATTCCCCTAACCAATCAAGCAAGAGATTTGCTCTTAAACTCTTAAACCTTACCAGCACCTTTAATCAACCAGAATGTTTATATTTGTATTTCTTTATTAATAACGGGGTGCTAAAGAGAAAAGATAATTGGGCATTGTTAGGAGAGAGAGAGAGAGAGAGAGAGAGAGAGAGAGAGAGAGAGAGAGAGAGAGACTATGTACTGTTGTCTCGGTGTTTGCTTGTTTCGTTAGGCCACGTCTCCTTCAGGGCCGTTTATAACCCCCTGTTGTCAAACCACAGTCACGTGACGAACCGCATGACAGGCTCATAGTGTGGACGGTTGTAAAATGTCGACGCGGAACCGTAGCCTACTTCGTGTGTTATGCATAATGAAACGTCCTACAAAAGAAACAATTGATTTATTCGGATTCTTTCCCTTCACAACTAGATTCATATCTGCCAAGACGGTGTAGTAGAAGGCTAGACTAGTACAGTACAAATTATCCGCTATACTGATAACAGGATCACAACTTGGACCACATGCGACTTTTCATTTGGCATTGTGAAAAATCCCACGCAAAAGTCTTATCGAAGTTTGAAAACGCTGTAGCAAACGTAGTAGGCCTGTTTATTTTAAACACAATAACTTAAAAGCGCTGTACGACCCCCATGTTGGAAGAAAACACGCCCACTGAAACACAGCCGCCGCTGGTTGGGTCGGAGGACTCGTCTTCCCTCCAGTCTGCTGAGCGGTGGACGGCTGGACTTCATGCAGATGTGTCGACGGCATGGAGGGCTGAACACGGCAGTGGAATCTTGTACACTGTAAAACTTTTTTTATGGGAGATTATATCGCATTTGTGTTCGCACGCCAACCATACGTCTGGGATATGGATTGCTAAACGGGTTGACAACGCCGAAAGAAAAACTGGGTGCGACGTAAGCTGATTTTAGCTTTAAAACATTTTTGTTCGTGGTTTTGAGACGGGGTAGAGAGGGAAAATGCCAGTAGCAACTCTCTTGCCATTTACCGCTATCCCTAGTAGGAAGTCTGCCAGTCAGACGTCTTTCAGGTTAACAGAAAAATTCATTTTGTTACTGGTGTTCAGTGCGTTCATCACGCTGTGCTTCGGTGCGATTTTCTTTCTGCCGGATTCGTCGAAGCTGCTTAGCGGAGTTTTCTTCCATTCGTCTGCGGTGGAGACGAATACTCGTACAGGTACTGTTAGTGGCTCTGGTTTAGCAGTCGCAAACGACGAAAAGATCTTGGCAAAGATCAGAAAAGATCACGAAAATGCCCTGACAGAAGCCAAGGACACGCTACAGAAACACCCCGACGAAATTAAACAAGACATTATTAAGGAAAAGGAGAAAATCGCGAGGGAGCGTATCGGGCAAGGTGGGAAAGATGCGGATCGTTTGCCTTCTGTTGAATACAATCGGCCACCTGGTGCGACGGGACACGAGCCATTGGATCCCGAAACCAAGGAACGACGGGCTAAAGTCAAAGAGGTAGGTGTTTCAACAGGGCGCCTCACAGATGAAGCGATACACCATATTCTCTACTAGGCTGCCATACTACATGGGCCCCCGGAACTGTCGAGAAGTTATGGTATGGCGCTAGTTGAAAACCTGCCAGACCAGTAAGTCTCAACAATATACTGGTTCATCATCTCTCCTGTACTGCGGTGGATTCATATTACGATCACACAAACAATAGGATACTGTGTATCTAGGTGTCACAAACGAATGTCAATGGGCAGCCATTTGGACAGTCGTTGCCAAGCATGCTCGGTTATGTCACATTATGTCTCTGGGAACCGAGGCTTGTTGCTCTAGCACGAGAATGCCCTCTGGTAAAGATGATTCCCAGTAGGCCTAGGGCATTAGTAGGCTTTTTGTATAGTTTGTTATTTTTAAGTTGAACATCCCGGTGATTTGCATTCCCAATTAGTCAGATCTGTAAACGGAACCATGTAAGGGATTGCCCTTATTTCTATCCGTTCAATCAAGAATAGACTAATCCATGGTTAGTGCATTACTCAGAAACTTTTACATTATCGAAGATAATTGCAGATGTAATTAACTTTAGCAACTATAATCATTATTCTGAAAGGTTTTACCTTTTTTGTAAAACATGTTTAGAATAAAAACCACTGGGTTAGTTTATACTTGTTTAACTTAAAAATTAAATAATATATAATAATAATAATAATAAATTAAATTCAAAATAATACAATACAAAATAAAAATACAAATAAATGAAACAAACAAAAAAAGCCCCACGCTGTCTTTGGCTAGTGACAAACATGACATAAGCCTACACCTTCTTAACCCTCTCCACATGTCTTGTATCCAGGAAGACTTTCCAGTCTTTCGGTCAGCCCAAAAGGGAGTTATGACGGACACATCGAACAGTCTAAAATAAAATTAAAAAGGATTGTAATGTAGAACTGTATTTTATGCAGTAAGTTCTGTTGTTATGTTTAACATTACATGTTTAGTTACTGTAAATTCTTCACAAGAGCATAGTTATCCATTGATTGATATAATTCCCATTTTAGACTACAGCACAAAAGTTTGCTCCGTCAATGGATTATTCTTCATAGAGCACATTATCTTGTTCTGATAAACCTGTAGCCCATGGCTGTATTTATTCAACAGTATGTGTAGTGCACACGCCTATTGATTTAACATTGTAATTTAAATTGGCAGATGTACAATCCTGGAAAGCGAGAATCTACCTTGTGAACATGGTTATTTTAAGTGTGGTTTCTTATTGCCCTAATTATGTGCCAGTTATCTATTGCCTTACAAACTAGGCCTATTACGAATAACATTGTTGAATCTGACCTTATCCAATCAGATAGAAAAATTAGGTCAGTGCTACACTTATGGTTAGATTTTAGTGTTTGGTTACTTTTTAAGGTTCACCTCATTGATAAAACTATATAGACGTGGCATTACACATAGGTCTATATTTGTGAAGGGATGTTTTGAAACCTAAAGTTTGTCCATAAACAAGAACAGTATTTTGTTGAATTGGGCTTCTATGTAACTACTCATATGAAAAAGTAATGTGTTACTAGATTATCTCTACAGATTGTAGATGGCACTCACTGGTTTATTTTGGAAACATGTTGTCCTTTGGCCTTTTCACATTGACATTTACTATAGCACACAAATTGTCTCTTTCAAAGGTTTGAATTTCATAATTATATTTACCTTTTATCTTTTCAGGGATGAAAGGTGAAGTGAGGTTTATTGGCATGTATGCAGATGAGATGCAAATATGTTGGTTTAGGAGTAAATACACACTGAGCTGCTTTTACCTTGTCACAGAAAAAAGGAAATAAGCTGGATATAAGGAAATATCACTTTTTGACCGATAACTGATAAATTCCATGGTCATGTCACCAACATTGACATTTTTTATTCCATTGCCATATCTATACAGACTAAATTGATGTTACTTTCCCATTTTCCACTACTTTTATTTATCCCCTGAATTCTAACACCCATTACATTCTCTGGTTAATGTATTCATTGAGTCTGCAGAATCCCACATCTTCGACGACTGGAAACCTCTATCATTTATTTATTTTACCACCGTATTTGTTGTATTTCGTAGGCTGTCGTGATAACCACAATATTTCAATACTGCGCTGTTGACAAGCCAACCACAGGGGAGGGCAAACAACCACCATAACCGCAAAAAAAATCCTGCTTTAGCCACATTTGAGTTTCCACGTCAAAGTTTGTATATTTTATGTAGAATAACATAAATCCCCAGTCTATTTTGAAGCGTAGAGACCAAGACACAACAACAACAACAAGTGTACAGAACCGCTTTGCAACAGACGCAGACCCTTCAAAAACACCATGGCAGAGTGCTTTGTGAGAGCTGCTCGGGGCGCTTGTTGTCTGCGTGCGCAATTGTGCCATTTTAAACTTTTAACTGTAAAAATGTACTCAATAAGAGCAGAGCTCTTGCTAAACTATTGTCTCTACACTGCCAAGATCATCTTCTCGACGTTCGCCATTTTGTTACGCCTCCAACCCACCAGACCCGCAAGCGCACATGATGCTTATTGCACAACTGTTCTTACCAACAGCCTTTTCGGGCGCATTCCATGAATGACAGACACTATACAAACCTCAACAGTCTACATTCCGGATTTGTGAGCGCATGTGGCCGGTAAGAACCGCAGCATTTGTTAACATGGGAGCGAAAGCGCAGCCGTGCACGTTTGCATGTGCTTGCACTTCTGGTGGGTTGGGGCCGTCATGTCTTCTCTTTCATTGATGAGCGGCGCTGCCCAGCGCCCGAAGTTGAACATATGTTCGCTTTTATCCGTGGTGAAAAAACGCGAGCCACATCACAACACTGCTCTGTCACACAGAACCGATCACACAGAACTCGGTTCAAACCGAATAGACAACAGTTAGTGTATTTTTCCTTCTCTGGTGGTCGGTCATCCAGAATAGTATACTGTGTCTTTTCTCGCCACATGCTCATGCATAGCGCTAGTCCTGCCCTGCAGTTTCATTGATACTTTGCACAATGAATAAACCACCTTTTTGTGATGATTTGAAGTACTCTCATACTTTCAAAGCCGTGTCTTTAGAAACTTTTACACTGAAGCCCTGGTGTAATCGAGTCCGACTCGGACCAATGAGTGGAGCCGGAAGCAACTGATGTCGTCAGTCGTCCATTGTTGTTTTGCTTTTTGAAGTGTTATCCAGTGGTTTTAACTAATTTAACCGTTTTCTAAAATGAAAAAGATACATTCTACAAAAAAAAAATTGACATTCACTAATTAAAAAATTGCGGTAATATCGCATATCGCTGCCTTGATTCTTATTCTTAATCACGACAGCCCTAGTATTTCGTTAATGTATTAAATGACTGCTGAATCAACTGTTGAACTGGTTTTGTGTTGATAAACTCTTGATGCTTCTCTGGATGTCGGTTCTTCAGGTGGCTTATTAGGTTCTACCTATTAAAGGATTGTGTTTTGGTCCCTCCTCGTATTACTGAAATGGAACAGTCATTGCAAATGGCAAATTAGTTGCCACTTCCCGAAACCTTAAAAAATGTCCACACTGCAACATTTTATCATGTTTATTTGAGTGGAAGTCTTGCCACCGGCGCCAACGTCGATGCAATGGCACATAATTAATGCGTCATGTATGGGTCCAGATGTAGCTCTTGCTCAAACTCAGAGACCTTGATGCCCAAGTCATGTAGATGTCCACACACAGATAACCTTAGGCAGGGCCTAATTGAAATAATTGCTTTTCACCACCTTCATTTGTTTCACTGAATTGGAAGGATTTTAAATGTAGCAATTTTTTGTTGAGCTTTTTGTTAATATGCTTCCGCATATCTGAAGCAAAAGTTGGCCTGTGAGATTTCATTTTCCATATTCATGGATTTAGCTACATTAAAGTTGTGTCTAGAGTAATGTATAGGCCTACCAATAGCCATTAGTAATTAGGACTGAGCAATGCAACGTATGCATTTATTTATGTATTGCATTTTTTGTAATAATATAATTGTATGTGACTGTATTTTTACATAAACACACCCATGCTAACTTTGTAGTAAATTATACTCGCTCTTTTTTTTCTTTTCTTTTTTCTTGGCATCTTTATTTATTCAAGGGGTGGTGTTGTGCCCCACGAGTATACACCACACAGACTCATCAATATGGCATGGAGAACCAAGCAGCACCCATTACCACAAGTACAACAAAACTGCTTCTAGTAGTAAGGTAGACAATACAAGGAATTAGGCCACCCCTCCTCTATAACTTCACCTTCATAATACTAAAATAATACCCTTTTGAGACAAAATGACTGCACTTGCTCACTGGTGGCTAATTTAACATAAACTGAAGTACATGACCTAAGTTTGTTGCTGACCCGGTTTGAAAACCTCTGCATTGAATTTGCAGAAGTAAGTCACTGTAAATATATATCCCATACAGATAGCAGGAAACACTTGCATTGCATGGCAGCTAGGTAGAAAGAAGTATAGTCATTAGTAATGTCACAGCAAATTAAGGTAGCTATGTTGGGTAGATGACTCTTCTGTGGTTCCTGAGCCTCTCATGGCCAGTAAGATGGCGCCACATTAAGCGTGGTGGCCTATACTGCCCTCATCAGTCCCAGAGATGTAGCTCTTGTCTCTCCCCTTCCAGAGGTCATACTACTTATTACACATTGATTTGGGGAAAAAAACATGGGCTATCTAGACTGAAAAAGAAGGACGATGATCCACACTTTCCACTGTAGGTGTACACACGCACACGCACACGCACACACCCCTTACATCAAGAGAGCGTGGTGAAGTGCCAGTTGTGAGGATTAAAGCCCTCCAGCACTCTGTGCATTTTAAATCTATTTTGTTATGATATTCTAACCCCTGCTGTTTTTAAATTGATTTTAGAGTGACTGGCATACTCTTGTGAATTGCGGCTTTTTTGTACCTCTGTTTGCCTTTTGTAAAGCAGTTGATTTGTTTTTCAAACCATGATCTCAGAATACATTTGAAAACTAAATGAAAACATTTATTTGACACAGTAATGTAATTTTTTACCAATCTTAGATTGTATGCACGTTTTGTGTTTTGGCGGGAATCCTTTCCCCAATATTAATCCCAAAAATAAACCAAATTATAAAAACGGATTGGTTGAATATTCAGACAACAATGAATATTCCATAATGAAATGATTAATCAATTCCAAAAAGAATCGGTAGTGGTAAACTACTCCTAGGGCAGGTGAAGATGGCTATTCATATCAGCAGATTTTTTGTGTGCAATTTTTATTTATTCTTTTAATTCTTTTAAAAAAATGTATACATTTTTTTTATTCATAATTTTTTTTTATCTGTGTGGTTTAACATTGGGGTTCAGTTTCTACATGTCCTTCATTGTTTTTAAAATGAAAAGAACAGAACGTAGTTGATGCAAATTGACTATAGGCGAATACACTATAGCGGCCTCTGTAGGACAGGTACCATTAATTAGCTTCCACTAAGATATAAGATAACATTGACGTTTCCGGCAAAAACAAAAGCCAGAAACTTTTTTTTTGTCAACCTGACTATACAAGTATTGCAGAAGCAAAGAGTACTCGCAGGAATAGGTATTTGTTTTCCCCATCCCTATTTTTAGCTTTTTGGACTGAGACAGAAAACAAAGCCTACCTTTGTATTCCTGTAAGATAGACGTATCCAACCAGCCCAATTCACCAAGGCTCACAAGTTTATCCCTGCCCATATAGTCATGACTCAGAAATAATGTTATCTCTAATATTGAATATTCAGTATCCCAAACTCTTTTGGAAACGACATCTCACAAATCCTGTCCCTCAAAATTGAATCCAATACCCAGAATCATAACTTGTCAATCAAACACTTGCAACCATTTATTTTCCAATCTCTCCTGCCTCAGATGAGCTTGTGTTTTTCATGCTGCAAGCCTGCCCTTGTCCATATATATATATATATCTCACAGACACGATGGATCCAGCACTTGGTAGGCGGTAAGATTTGAGAGTGCCAGTACCAGTTTGACTTTCTGTCTTTCTTACTGGCTGTTCATCAGGCTGTGCGAACAGACTTGGAAATTGAAACAGCCAAGCAATCCCAACTATCATTCTTGTTAATGCAGTGAGGGTGGATGAGCTGGTAACAGGAACCACCAAAAGGTTGCTGAGGAAAACGAGATGGAGGAAAAGCGAAGGACATGGAGAAATGGAAGAAATCTAAGGCAGATATTTTTTTTCTTTACCCACAACCTCCCACTAGCCCTTGAAACAATGCTTTTTAGTCAGCCAAGATCAAACTTATTGCTGCTCTTGATGTCCTGTGTGTCTGTGATTAACTGTTTCCTTCTGTCTTTTAACCATTTGCATTCCCGATTGATTGTCTATTCAAGGCTGGTCATATTAATCTGTATTGCCTGATCTCTATTGTGAGTAGAAGAGTGAGAAGAGTTACAAAAAGTAATCACCAGCTGTACATGGATTTTTATATTCCACAATCAATTAGGGGTGGCAATCGTCAAAATTCTCCTAAAAGATTTAGAGTACATTGCAATGTATTACTCCCTTTTAGTTCAGTGGACACGGACACTGTTTGACCATCTGGCAGGTGGGTTTGTCACCGTTAGATGTCACCTAGATGTTGTGGAATCTACTCCACATTTTATCCACTATCCTGGAGGAACAAATCGTCATAGACATGGCAGTTTTTTCCAATAATTTATGATGTACAAGAGATATAATTAAAAACAACAATGCATGGAGACACATTATTGATTGGTAATTTATGATTTGTCTCTGGCTATGTACAGAGATGTAATTAAAAACAATGCATGGAGGCAGATTTCATAGGTTGTTGGGATCCCTCACAAGGTTAAAAAGCAACATCGTATTTTCTGGTAGGGACACTATGTCCCCAAGAGACCATTGTCCCTACCAAAATTCAAAAGCTGCTGATTATCTCCAATCATTTGATCGGCAATAGCCAATGAACAACGTCCTCTTCTCGCCCCCAAAATTCTTCTCGCCCCATCTTGTTCCCTCCAGACCGTCTGTTGGTGTGAGTATGTAGTAGCGCACTCTAGTCAAGAGTTAAGAGCGTGTTTCCATCAGCACAGCAACTTTTAATAAAGATTTGTCATTATTTGTCAGTTGTCAGTGTCAACTTTGAACAAGTTTAACTATTCCCCTGCAGTCGAATGATAATTGTTTCTCAAGCGAGCTGTAAAGTCCAAAAACATATTCATTAAAAGAAATGTGGAATAATGGTGTGTGAATAATATTGTATACAAAGCAATAAATACGTACAATTAGTAATTGGTATGAAGGCACACCTGTAGGCTGTGGTGTTTGTTAAGTAACTGGGTACAGGATTATCTGACTCTCTAGTAGCCCACCCCAAAAACTGCATTTTCGCTAAAATTCCTGCAAAAAAAGCTATGCCCTTGGTTACAGGCATAACGCTGATCGTTAATAGAACCACGCAATTGTGATTGACAATTAATTGACTGTCTATGGAAGCATTGCCTGATAACTCCAGTTTTCTGACAGTAACAGACATTTGAGCCATCACATGTCAGGCCGAACTGCGAACTGGCATGTATATCTTAACCCTATGACCCACTATGCATGGCTTTCCAAAATAACCACTTTGAGCATCTGCCAATGCTCCCCAATCAGTGTTTGTCCCACTATGTGCTGTCAAACACGGGTGGGTGTATGATATATTGACTCAATACCGACGCAATATAACATTACGCAATATCAAACCGAAAATGTCTGGGAAAGTATGCAATAATTCTGTTTATGTTTTGGTCATCCGTTGGCTGTGTGGCTTGGTTGTGTTTGATTTCGAGTTTCATTGGCCAGTTGCCCTGTCACATGCAAGTGTGAGCGCAGGGGTCTACTAAACGAACAGGCCCTATGGAGCATACCACGTGATGTGTGTGCATGCTTCGACAGAGTGAGTGAAGAGAGAGCACAGCGGAACAGTCACACAGAAAGAGAGAGCCAGGGTTCTCTCCAAAGAATGTAATAGTGGCGCTGTGCCACCCTGTAACATTTCAAAATAGGGCTGTCGAAACGTGGACATGTAGTTGACGTTTTTCCCCATTTAATTTCTGAAACAGTTTCTGAATTGATTTATTTGAATAATGCTTCAAAAAGCAAAAGTACAATATCACTTAAGTGCTGTGTGGAGGAAGTCAGTGGCTTTCGGATCCACTCTTGGTCCGAGTCCGACTCGGTTACAGCTAGAGATGCCTCCGATCCGGGATCGGGCTCCGATACGGAAGTTGTCCGACGTTATTCGCGTATCGGGTATCGGCCTGACCTTGCCGATCAAAAAAAGTTGATGAGTTGAAAATGACAGGCCGCGAACCAGAAGCTCTCGAGCGGTGAGCAGGTGGACCACGGGTTCGTTATGCCGAGTTGTTAGTATATCAAGTAGGCCAGGGGTCCTCAAACCCCGGACTTCGGTCCGGATCCGGACCGAACCACAACTGTCTCCGGACTCTGAGCAAATTATACTTTTCATGTATTTACCACCACGTCAATACCACCCCACCACCCCGCCCCCCCCCCCTTTTTTTATAGTGTGATATGTATTTTTCTACATACATAGTTCTTGCACTTCAATTAAATGTTCACTTTTAAAGTAAACATGCTTCATATGGAAGGGAAAGAGAGAGAGAGATGAGTGTGGAGCTTTATTTAGCAATTTTGTACTACTTTTGTACTACCAGTTTCAGTTTGTGTAACGTTATATATTTGACAATTCAAATAATAAATTGCTTTGGAATACGTTTAAATGTTCTGTATTTTTTGTATATTTAGCTGTATTTAGGGTTATGGGTTTTGTGTTGTAGGGGTTAAAAGAGATTAAATAATTGTTCTTAAATGCACCTGGCTATTATTCAAGGAAAAAAAAAGACTGTTAGTATCGGTATCGGATCGTTATCGGCAGATAGCCAAGGTCAGGTATCGGAATCGGTATCGGAACTGAAAAAAGTGGATCGGGGCATCTCTAGTTACGGCAGAGCTTCAATGTAAAGCGGGTCTCACACCAGACGAGCCACGGAGCGCCGCGTCAGACAGCGTCGCGCACTAGGAAGGACAACACACGTCGGAAGATTTCATTTTAGGTCTTGTTCCGTGTTTAATATAATGGGTGGTAATGGATGGCGCTGTGATGCGTGCCAATGTTTTGAGCAGTGCTGGAAGTTATAGCGCGGCTGTATGGTGACGCCGGTGTGAGTGCTCTCATTGGAAACGCGACCCCCTTAAGTTCCAATTAAGACATGGCTTTGACCGTATGGGGGTATTTCAAATTAGCATAAAACAAAAAAGGTGGTTTGTACATTGTGCAAACTTTCAATGAAATTGCACCACAGCACTAGCGCTATTCACAAGAGCATGCAAAGAAAAAACACACTATTCTGGATGACGGATCCCCAAAATGGGAAAAAAACATTGTAACTGGATTCTATTACCTAATTACCAGCTTGTTATTATTAGTAGGTAGAGCTAGGGCTGGGCGATATGGCCACAATCTTCCAACCCGATATAGGTAATTGAATATCGCCATAACGATATAGGATGTTTTCTGATAATTCAATAAATAGTCTATATAAATATCCACATGGTAAAGCCTAGTTTATTGTAGAGTTTGAGAATACTTTGAACAAGCAGAGCATGTAGTACGTGCTGACATGCTAGCGCTCCTCTTGAGTGTGTGTGTGGTGGTGGCTGGTTTAACCTGTGGGCCTTGATTACTCAATGCCCTACAGGTATGCAGCCTCACAAAGCCCCAGAGTGTAATCAGTCTGACTCGGGCCAGGTGAGGCTGCTTAGACCAGCCACCAACCACACACACACACACACACACACACTCCACATTGGTATGTTATGAATCAATTTTGATGCGTTTTCCCATAACTTTTGTGTTTTTACTAAGGGTGCTCCGATCAGGATTTTTGGGGCCAATCACTGATCGAAGGAAGCAGTATTGACTGATACCGATCACGTGGTCTATTGGAAGCCTTCTATTTATCGTGTAGCATTATTTATTTAACTATCCTTAACAACATTGTATATTAAGTATTACAATTAAGAGATGGGAACGTATCATGAATTGACAATTGGCAGGTGTTTATTTATTTGCAGGTGTCAAAGTGTGGGTTTCACTCTTTAAAAATGATGGCAGTCACGATAAGCACTTCAGTGCAAGGGTGTTTTTATGGTGGACCCAGCAGTATATAAAAAGGTGCAAAAAAATATCCACAAAAATTCCAATCCACAATTATGGATTTTTTACAGCTCCCAGAGTTGTAACCACTATAACTCCCTGTTACCAAACTCCCCTTCAACCTCAATGAGAGCAGGTTATCTACCTTTAGCTGCCCTCTGACTATACCAACCTCTCTACCAAATCAATTTACTAAACAAATGTTGTTTAGTAAATTTGTTTAGTAAAACAAATGTCAAACAGCCACAATCAACAAATTCAACATAAAACTACAACACGTGGAGTAACTCATATAAACCCCAATATCTAAATTCAAGATAATAAGCAGCAATAAACACCATCTACACAATCACAGAACCCCCGCCCCAAGACGGGCACGATTTAGCCAGCTCTGTTTCTGGCGCTCGGTTTAGGACCCCCAAACCCGGAACTGCAACGGAGAGGAACAGAGTGAGAGAGAGATACAGAAAACACTGCAACGATAAGTTATTGATGTGTTGGTTAAGTGCTGACTGCCAAAAGGTAAAATAAATATTGTGTGATAATCCACTAATTGACTGGTGTTTATTATTACTACAGTGACTCTATATGTTTGGACTATAAACTAGGGATGTAAACAAACAACCGTTTAACCTCTAACCGACTATCATTTTTGACCAATCAACACTACCAGTTAAACGGTAAAAAAAAAAAATAATTATAAAATAAATTCTCACGTTCTATTTTTGCTGCCATTGCACATGTGAAAATAAGGGGCTGGCCCCGAATATTCTAATGAACGAAGAATCCTTCATTAGTTTTGTATTCGAACATTATAACTAATAATAATTACTCTTAAAACTTTCAGTTGTAGTCTAGTACGTCGTCATAATTTGTTCATGTTACTTTGCTAAGAGTGGCGTTACTTTTAATCAACAAGGTTGTCTGTGATACTCTTAAGGCATTCTGTTATGTCTTTTAGCCATATAGATCCACACTTTTAGCAAGCAACTTTTAGCGGCTTCGGCTTTTTTCCTCTCAACTGAGATTGTTTCTCTTGCTAGTACAGTTGTACCACTTTAAGAAACGGCAAGACCGATGGAGCTGTCAAGATTTGTTGTCACTGGGTGCACTTTAAACTAAGAGATAGCCTGTTAGCCTGCTATATGCTAATCGTAACCAAGTGCTTTCATAGCTGATATCATTGGTTAGTAGTAATAAAAGTAGGGCTGGGCGATATGGCCAAAAATGTTATCACGATAATATTTTCCATATCAGTCGATATGGATAATGAATATATATATATATATATATATATATATATATTCATTATTTCTGTCAAGTTTAAAGGCTATTTTTTGCTCCTGAGTGATAGCTGAAGAAACCAGAAGGTTAAATGTGGTTAAAAGTAGGAATGGCACGATACCACTTTTTTGTTTCCATTCCAATGATACTGCAATCTAAAGTATCTGCTGATACCGATCAGTTATACCAATGTTTTTTTTCTTTCATTAAAAAGCTGAATATTAGGCTAGCCCATTAACTAACTTTGTAAAATATTAGTAAATTGATACATACATGACATAAATTTTATGCCATATAACATTCTTTCATTATCAAGGCTCTTACGTGTGTACATTATTTGGCAGATCACCACTACATAATACATATTGATCATTTCCATCACTATATAATTGACACAAAACATACACACATATACAACATAATACACGCTTATGGTTTGCACTACCAACACTGATTCAACCCAACATAATTAACATGAACCACTTAATGGTTTCGGCTTCGATACGCTCTGCGGATGCGCAGCGTATCCATAGGCACAGGCAAAGAAAGGGACAGCTACACTTTGTAGCTGCATGCTATGCAACCACGGAAAATAAATGCATAGAACTTTATCAAATTTTCCTTATTTCTATTGATGAGAATTATATTGCGATAATTGTTATCGTTTTATCGCTCAGCCCTAGTGTATGTGTGCATGTGTGCGTTAACTGAACCCTATCCGTAACCAGTTAATGGGATGGCTCTCCATCACAGCAGGCAACATGTGCAACATATTCAACAAACCGGTGAAGCCATTTTAGCGGCGTGTAGAGG
>OOFB01012347.1:10072-24131 GCA_900323305.1 Trachyrincus murrayi | reverse complement strand
AAAAAAAAAAAAAAAAAGGAGGGGGGGGGGGGGGGGGGGGGGGGGGGGGGGGGGGGGCTGTAACACAGGAGATATTGATTGATCTGTGTGATGTAAAAAAAAAAGCACTAAGACCTAACCGTTCTCTTCAAGCTGCAGACCACTGTCAATCTGAGCCCCAGCAGCATGCCATCGGAACCGCGGAAGCTATCCCTGCTGTTGATGTTGAGCAAGGCACGTTAGCTTCCACAATAACACGGCTGGAACCATCGATGTGTCACTGTTAGAACGCAGCGGTGGCGTGAATCAGGAACAATTTTTCACAGGGATCGAAGCCGTGGAGCCCGTCACGCCTTGCACCAATTGTGCAAGGCGCAGGGCCGCTCTGACAGTCTACCAGCAGGCACTGTGATGGTCAGCTACTCGGGGTCCTCGTTATCCCCCTCCAGCGCAATCATGAAGGTGGAGAGGGCGGATGAGACGGAGCGGCGTCGTACACTTACACGCTGGTCAGTCCGAATTAGAGCTAATTCACACAGTCTGCAACCCGTCCGCCTCGCTCGCTACCTGGGGAGGGGGAAGTGCCAGAGAGATTTCATGCCTGAGACGGAGCCGTAGGTGTTGTCGAGTTCCCTATAGACGATCACCAACACCCTTCATCCAGCACCGGTGTGAAAATCTCTGTGGTGCGCTGACAGCGTGAAAATGGGAATCTGCCAGCCAAACAGGAAGCTAGCCGTGCCTTAGCCAAGTAGCGGCTAACCCAGACTAAACGCTCTCCCGCTGGTTCTGTAGCTTCTTACGAGAGGCTTTTAAGACTGACAGCTCCTTGCTTTCACTGTGTTCGCCGGAGCTACAGGAACAGTAGCCGGATCAACACAAGGTCACGGGGGTCAGGCTGAATGGTTCGGCGCCCCACTTAAGTTTGAAAAAACTTCTTGATAACCAGGGTTGTCTGCCGACACCTTTTTGACACGGTTTGGCGAACTTCTGAAAGTAGGTCTCCGCATCTCGGATGAGTGGCCATGATACAAGCAGGGGTGACTCATATTCCATTTACCGAACACAATGTGGCCACTGCAGCCAATCGAGAGCTACTCGCATCCAGCTCCATATAAGCCCAAAACCCAAAACCCCCTCTTTCTGCAGGAATAACAAAGCACAAAAGGACCATTGGACAAAGAGGGAGAAAAAGCAATCGATACAAAATGGCTCCCTGTAAAGTGCCTGAAAGCCAGGGACCGCAGACGGTCCAGAGGCCAGGTCACAGTGTGCTGCTTTAGCTTGTCCTTGTTCCCGTTAAGCTTTACAGTTCTCTTAATCTTTAAGAAGCACTCGGAAAGCAATGGAACTATTATTGGTGACAATTGAGCATGCGCAAAATGCAATAACGTTTTTTTTTTCTTCCTAAAAGCCCCTCAAAAAACCATGCCCAGCTCTTTACAAAAGGCAATAGGGTGCTCCTTTGTGAGTAGTTGACAGAGCAAATCTGCAATTGCCGCATTACAGTGTAGAGAAATGAAGAAATATTGGCAATCTGTTGACAGTGTATATTTCTAAAGATTACTGAGCCTTTTGTAAACCAGAGAGAAGGAAAGGGAATTGCCAGCGAAAACAAAAACAAGGGCATCCATTTGTGAGGTGACATGCCTTAATGTTTCAGAACAGAGACAGTGATGTTGACAACGCATTCAAATTCAAAAGCCTTGAATGAAGCTACTGAATTAAACCAAGCAAATATTTTCCAGAAGAGAAAACAAGCACGTTATATCTCCTTTGCTGTAAAAGTGTACAGCATGTATGTGTGTGTGTGTGTGTGTGTGTGTGTGTGTGTGTATATAAACACCCAAAGCCTTAAGTGATATATTTTCTATATGAGTCTATTCAAAAGACAGAATGATCATACTGCAATTCAGTTATGATGCAAAACATTTCACTAAACAGATTAGATCGCAGATTACCATTATTTGTGTATAAACTGATGCTCATTGTTGCAATATTCAAATGCTAATCGGTATTCTACGACAATCCGTTTTTCAGAAGAAAAACAGCAAAAGCCAACAAAGTACTTCCTAGTTTATTTTCCTGATGCATCATTTCAAAATCCTTTATTGGAAAGGGTTGGCATTCGTATGCCCAAAATGTATTTTATAGTATTATATTATTTTTCAGCCGATTAGCCATATCAAGCTAGGGGGAAAAAGAGAAAAACATTCAAGCCATAAAGACATCACTTTTGCATTCTGGAACATACACAACATTTTCAAAGAAAGGGGGGAGGAGCAGCCAGGAGGGGAGGGGAGGGGGGGGGGGGGGGGGGAAAAAGGGGGGGGGGGGGGGGGGGGGGGGGGGGAATAAGGGGGAGGGGAGGGGGGGGAAAGGGAGAGAGAGAGAGAGAGAGGGGGGGAGGGTTGATACATTGGAAGAACAAGTCTCAGAGGCCAAATAAATAAAGGGCAACTTACCGAAACTTTGCTCCCAGTTATCTGCATGCAGCGGTCAGCGGAGAGGGGAGTTAATGTACAAAAAGACACAAACAGCACAATCATTAGTAGGCCAGAGACTCATCTCCACAATACACACAAAGAAGCATTAGGGCAGTGGTTCCCAACCTTGAGGTCAGGACCCCACTTGGGGTCCCCTGATATGCATATGGGGTCGCAGGAGATTGCTGGCACAAGCTATAGATATTTGATGATCCGTTGTAGCAAACTGTTTTTTTTTTGTTTTTTTTTAAAGGTCTCACAGACCTGTATATACGTATATACGAACTGACTGCCTAATGATTCATAGCCACGAGCAAACTACTACTAATCACTTAGTGTGTAGTAGAGCCATGGCATATTACGTTCACCGGGACGTTGATATTACCAGCAGATGTTGATTGGGCAAAAACTATTTGTGTGGAAGCAGATGCACAAAAGTTAAAGTTGGGGCCGCAAACATTTAGAGCTAGAAATGGGGTCCTGGGCCAAGAAAGGTTGGGAAGCACTGCATTAGTGTAACTTGTGTCGCCAACACACCTCCTCACACACTGGCACGTATACTTTAAATGGATAAAAGGAGATTTTTAAGTAATTTCTTCATTTTTTTTTGTAAACAAATGTGCCAACGTTAGGAAGCTGCAGGGGGACAGAATTTCAATGGCATTAAACATCTGGCAATTAATTTGTAAAGTGAAAAGAAATGGGTAAACAATGTATTTGTTAGCAGGGATATTTCTTAGTAGAAATGAGCAAAAATGCACAATGCTGTAAAGGAGAAGAAATATAAAAAAAGTAATTTTGTTCATGTTTCCCAGAGAGAGAAGAAATGTGTCCTTGCAAATAATCGATCGGTGGCCATTCGTCTCCTTTAGGAAACAAACAGTGGTCCGTGTTGACCAACAGGCTGCACACACTAGACATCCCACGACTCTGATCAATCAGCTGCCCCCGGTGTTAAGGTGTCACATCTGTGTTATAAGGCTACTTTGGGGCCCCAAGTAGCCAGCGTGAATTCTGGACGTTAACCTTGTTATGTGTCAATAGCATTTTTATTCTTTATTGCAGCAACGGTGGTGCTTGTATCACAGTGGGAGTGTGGGGGGAGGGGGTGTAACGGCCAGCCAGAGAGATGAATTCTAATATGCCACTGAGCACTTCTTTGCGCTGCATGATCCCATGGCAATGGCCGTTGATTATCCAAAGTAAATGCCTCCCTTTGCGTCTCCCCGACCCCTTCAATGTATCTTTAATCTTTCCTTCCATCCACCAATTCATCTCCTCCGCCCTCCCTCTCTCTCCGGACAGTTCTTCGTCTCATTCAATCTTTCCGCCTTTTAAATTTTTTTAGTGCCAGAACTACATCATTCAGTGGCCATTTGATGATTTACTTCCTTTCTTTGTCCCTCTCACAGGGGTTTGTGGCAGACACAAAGCTAGCTACTAATGTGCCATTCGCCTTCACTCACTCACTACCCTTTTAACCATGCATCAATCCACCTCCAGTATCCTCCAGTGAATGCACTGCACACACACAGTCTTAGTCGTCTAATTTTGAGATTCTCAGGATTTCACCTTGTGTGCACCTTGAGGCGAGTCACAATGACGTGAATAAAATAACTTGTTTTGTTCCACTATTTTCTTGACTATGATTATGACTCTGAAGCAGATTTGCATCATTTAATCAAGTCCATCTTCATCCAGTTTGACCCTAAGACTTAGCTGTCCGGTAGGAGCTTGTGGGGAAAACATACGATAACATAAAATGTTGT
Organism: Trachyrincus murrayi; assembly: GCA_900323305.1. Lineage (NCBI taxonomy): Eukaryota > Metazoa > Chordata > Actinopteri > Gadiformes > Macrouridae > Trachyrincus > Trachyrincus murrayi. The sequence goes on along the minus strand of OOFB01012347.1, from coordinate 19,897 downwards.
ATTTTATTGTCAATGCAGCACCTTGTTCCAACAAGTTCCAACAGGTTCTAACAAGGTGGCAACACTCCTGTCAGAGCTTGTGAGAAACAAACCAAGGCGATGTGATCATTACAAGGGATGCTGAGGTATTACCTTGTGCAAAATGCTAATGAGCATCTCTGGTGTACCAAGTATAAATAGACTTTAAAGGCATGTCACATTGTCATGCGCAAGGGTTTTTTTTAGGGTAGTTTTCTTTGCCAAACAAATCCAAATCATACTGTAGTTAATAATTTAATCGAACTGAACGTTTTATAAAGATGTATTTTTTTGTTGTTAAATGCCTAAAAATGATCTGCATTCTCTAGGGAATTAACTGGTTTCACTGCAGGAATATTTGATACCCTGCTACCTAGCATCATACAAATACAATTAAATTCAAGATAAAATGGAGGAAATATATCAATCAATGTATTACGTTCCTGCCATCATACCTTCCCTGAACAGCATTGCACATTAGAAATGAAACCCATCAATGACAAGAAGGCAGGAAGCATCCACGTTTGTCAGCACACTCAAAAGAATTAATGATTGCATTAGCTTGGAAGACATGCTGTGGCATTTTAATAACACTGGCACACATCTATCAGAGAGACAGAGAGAGAGAGACCAAGCACCGGGAGAGAGGACGGTCAAGGACGTTCACAGACACTCTTTCCTTGCGGAAAACCAATGCTGGAATCTATAGGAGGGTGTATTATAGTCAAATGAATGAGGTCAGAACACAGCTCTCCTTTGAGAAAGACCATTCCATTGTGTGTCAGTGGTAATTCACTGGACTCCTGCTGAGACTCCCTGGTATTGCAGGGGGGAGGCGATTTGTGAAAGAGGACGATTGGGGAGTGAGGGGTAAAAACATGCAGTAAAGGAAACAAAATAAAGGTCTTCAACGAGAGTAAACAAACTAATAATCAGCCTACTCTCGTGTTCGTGATTATGTCGAGCTATATTGAAATAGTAAACAAACTAATCATCAGCCTACTCTCGTGTTCGTGATTATGTCGAGCTATATTGAAGTGGTCACCAGGGAATGACGAGGAGACCGAAGGGGTGGGTGATGTTGGAGAGGAAATCAAAGGAAAATGCAAGCAACGTCAGTTGAGGCTATTTAAGGCCTGTGGTTTTATATCTGTTCCTTCTTCCATGGATAAAACACGAGATGGAGTTTGCTGTTGATTGCTTTCAGAAAAGCACTCAAACGTGTGCTCTTTTTTTCCGCGTCTGAGAAGGTCTGTTGTGTGACCTGGGAATACAACTAGCAAACCCCCCCAACCCCCGATTGCCATCTCTACATCACATCAACTGGCTTAGCGGTAGCTTAATGGATGGTCAGGAACTTTTTCAGGTCTTAAAGATTTGGATCATTGATTGTTGAGGCATGGTGACATTCACGAATACTCAGACCAACCTCTCTGCACTTAACAGTAAAAACAATACACATTGGGTAAAAATAAAAGGGGGAGGGGGATTTTTTTATATTTAAAATGAAACGTATAAATCTCGTCTGGAACATTCAAGAAAAGAAGAATGAGATTGTGACAGGGTTTGTGAGAAGTTGGCGAGTTAGTCCATTTTCTTGTAGTAAAGAGAAAAATGTATGAAGAACACCCAAAAAAACTGTGAACCAAGAAAGCCAGACCCCCTTTAGAAATGATTTAAGCACATCGGAAATGAACTCCATACACTTTTAGTTAGACATCGGTAACATTAGGCCTATACTATTTGCATGATTATGTTTTGATGGAAACTCATCATATTTCTGAGTCCACACCTGTAAATTATTTATTTGTTTGTTTATTTGACTTTTCTCAAAACACACTCAAGTATTCAAAGGTTAAAGCAATCGTTAAAATAACTTCCCCAAAAAAGTATGTGGCTGAAGATTTTCCAGGCATTAAAACATATTACACTTATCTATCTAGACCTTAAAAAAGACCTTAATACTGCTGAGGGCTCTCAAAAAATATTTCTTTGTGTTCAATAATATGAAAAACTAATCACATTAAGCATGAACCCCTGGGGGGCTGACACACTCAGGCAGTTTAGACACATTTCACAAAAGCTTCAGACTGCAAGGCTAACCTTTCTAAGTCTACACCAATAAATGTTGTTGCTGGTACTTTTCCATCATTAAGGAGGTCAACAGGAGCTTGTGTGTCAATAAAATATCTATTCAGTGGAAGTTGTGCCAGCCACCTTGGAAATTACATCTAATAGTCTGTGGCTGTCCTGCTGTGTAATCTTGTGTCTTTTATATACTGTGTGCTGAAAGACATAAGAGATGTTTGTCTCCGTCTCAGGACAGTATTTGTATCAGTTTCTGTAACCCTCAATGTCTCTTCTAATGCAAAAGTGATTCCTGTGTGCGTGTGTGCATATGGGTGCGTATGCATACGTGTGTCTGCATATGTGTGTGTGTGTGTGTGTGTGTGTGTGTGTGTGTGTGTGTGTGTGTGTGTGTGTGTGTGTGTGTGTGTGTGTGTGTGTGTGTGTGTGTGTGTGTGTGCGTGCGTGCACGCGCATGTGCAGGTTGACATATCCTACACTTTTACACTATCACTGACATTCAATCATCTCCCTTCAACTCTGGAAAATGAGAGAGCGGAGCGCAGACGTGCAGCCTATCCCCGTTTTGTTCTCCGTCCTTTCACTACACAGATTAAGTTATTAATTTGAATAATATATCAGCGCTCACAAAGCATAATGGCTCCTGCAAAGAATTCAATCATCTGCTGATAATCATCATTATCAATAATGGCAGTTAATTATCATAACAAAGAGAAGAGTAATAAATGATGATGTCAAGAGAGGTGCCACCAGGTTCGGAGAGCGGCCAGGGTAGAAATCACTTTTCCTGCTCTCTGTGACGATATACCATTCCCACCTCGCAGCAGCATGGCCTTGGTAGAGATTACAGGGGAATTATGATGGAGACACCCCGGGATTACGTCTTAAAACCACTGACTTATCTGCCATTATTGGTTAAGAGTGATGAAAGTGTCATGTTCCATATTGCCATGTAGGAATTTGTGCTGTTCTTTCATAACACCCAAGCAATATGAGCGGGGGGGGGGGGAGGGTCCGACAATAGAGTTTCCACTGGCACCCGTAGAAGAAGAAAAAACACAGGAGATGCCGCAAATCAAGTGCCAAGAAAGATGAAAAGAAAGGAGGGGGAGGGTGGTGTAGGAGAAGGAGAGAGAGATAGAGAGAGAGACAGAGAGAGAGAGCTATGGAGCTGCGGATCAGGTAAAAACTCATTATTCTGCAGTGTTACAGAATGTCATGATATCTCATCCAACCCACTACAACCAGACAGTTCATGTTCTCCTCTCCTCCAACGGCACATGGGAATGAGCAGGAGTGACTCTGGCTTTCTGTGTTACTTACAGATTTGGAAGTGGCGGAGATGTACTGGACCACCATCTCACGTTTGATGCTCAGGTCCTTCCCACGCAGAGGCGCCTTGCGGTCCTCGTTCAAGTTCATGTCCTCCTGAAGAGAGAGAGACAGAGAGAGACAGACAGACAGACAGACAGACAGACAGAGAGACAGAGAGAGAGAGAGAGAGAAACAACACACAGGAGTGAGGAGTGAGGAGAAACACAGGATTTACTGGTGGAAACTATGGGTTGTTTACTGTCTGAGCTAGCCATTGTCATATTGACATTTGATTTCAGCCACAACATGTACACATAATGCCAGGGACTGATACCAATACGGATATTCGTAAGCTGATACTGATACCAATATAGTTGGTTTTTTTTACATCAACGTGTCATGAGGAAAAACATATTCAATATCAATTGAATATGTAATTAATTTCAAATCAAGCTAAACGTTCTGTAATTTTTTAACATGATTTACAGTAATTGACGTGACTACAGCTATTTTACTAATGTTACTTGCAGGGAGAATATTCAGAGTATTCAGTCGACTGGGAAGTTATACAAATTCTCCTCCCTTCATTATTTATTTACTTTAGAACTCTGAACTCTCAAAAAACGCATTGTGTGATTTTACAAAACTGACAAGTTTTTCTGGGTCTATATTTGACTCTTAAAAAACAACCTCGTGTTCATCGCAGCGCAGCGGCACCACAGAAAAGTTTGGAAGAATTTGAACTTTGAATGAAGGGTCCTGTCCACGGTGCCTCTACACTGCTGGTAGAGGAAGGGCTTTCAAGTTCCCCAACAAAACAATCATACATTCAGGACTTGCCATCGGCTATGATGACTACAAAACTGATGGAGAGAGCAGGCTACTGGCCAAAACAAAAACATAAACCAAACATAGAATCCTCAATAAAAACCATCATGTATTTATGGTTGAAACCCTATTATTTTATTACTGTGAGGCTACAATATCTTACCGTCCACCATTGACTTCTGAGCCTATAATATGCTCCTTTTAGACAGGAATGGGTGGAGTTGGAACGAGAAGTCGACTGCGTTGCATCTTTCTTTCTTCGTTTGTAATAATCACACGTTGCAGCAACAGGTTCTGAAAGCGGCGGTAATTAGTCGTGGAAACAAAGGGTGCTATGCCAGGCAGGAGTGTGGAAGGGGGGGTGGGGTCGTTGACGGGTGACAGCGCTGAATGACACAGACACCAACACACAAACGCCGCGAGGCAACGGGGCCACGCAACGGGACGGGGGCCACGCAACTGGACGGGGCGGCGATAGCATCTCGACGTCGGTATCTGCGTCTTACCGAGAAGTATTACCTTCATGCTACGCTCACTGTGCATCACAAAAGGCAGGCCTTTCATGTGACGGAGCCGAGGGGACGGAGCGAAGGCTGGACGGAGCACTAAAAGCTAGGAAATGACACGATGATTAGAATGGAGGACAGGCAGGTGGATGGTGGTGGGGGGGGGGGGGTTTATCAGGAACACAAAGAGATGGAGGGAATAAAAAGAAGGCGGATGGGGGTGGGGGGGGGGGGAGTGGGAATCCTATTCAAGAGTTTTTTTGTTTTGGTTTTTACTGCACGAGGGTAGGAGCTGTGGAACAATGCTGCCCTCTGCTGGAGAAGGAGGAGGCAGGATGGGCTGCTGGGATTTGGCAGCAATGGGCCAACGTATGGTTGACTGTGGCAGCAACCGCAATGTAAGTCCTCCCTATTAATGAAGCCCCATGTCACTTCCAAGAGGAAGCTGCATCACATAATGCTGTGAATTTAGCGTTGCTGCTGCTCACCCGGGTTTAAATACCACGTGCATGGGCAAGAATTTCATCCTGGAGCACGATGACCCAAATTCCATTAACTGTATTTCCTCAAGTAAATACCGCAAATGCAATTTTAACACCCCTTTCATGGCAGCAGCAGACTTCTAGGCTTGGTGGACGAGCAGGCGTTTTAACGAAGCCCGCTAATTCCGCCCCGTAATTGGCATTCAAAGAACGAGGCAAAACGTAACAGGGAGAAGAAAGAATCTGCTGCTGGCGAGAGGGAGGAGACTCGGGGCCTAGGGGACATTTATCAGGGGCAAGCTGGAGGAGAGAGACCCCCATGTTCCGCCTCTAAAATGATTTACGCTCAGTTATTAATTACTGCCTCCTAGGCTGCACTAAATGAAACCGTCACGAGACATCTCAGACGAGGCTGTGTGGGTAATTCAAATGATCACATCGGAGTGGCTATCCATGGAAGTCGTGCTATCCAAAAGTATTATGGGGTGTTCTTGTCTTTTACTCTGCCAAACGCTACTCGACTAGCCATTCGTGCTCATGCTAATGTGACATTCCTCTTGTCCTGCTCCTTGGGAGAAAAATAGAAATAAAACTCGTTTTCCAGAACGGAAAGAAATCCAGACTATTGCTGAAAAAAACATTCCATATGATGCTGCCCAACGCAGGAGGCGGGCAGCCGAGGGAAATGGGCATCCACCGGCGTTTACGTTCAGGCAGCCATAATGAATGGTTGCCATCATATCTGTCTGTTGCCAAAATGGATCTGGACTGGAGCCAAGGTTTGAGAAAAGTGGATTTAAGAGCAATAGAACGAGGTGAGGAAAACAGTTTGTTTTTCCACCAACTATGATAAATCAATTATTTTCTTCACTGCCCCCAAGTTTGATTCACGGGGAGTGTGTGAGGGTACACACACACAGCGGCTCTGCTGTTGGCCGGGCTTTTTACAGTCCCACAGCACAGTGTAACTGTTAAGGGATCACATAGGAGCTTATTACTAACAGTGTTCCTGCTGGCAGTAGGGCATAGAGAGGCAGGTAAAAACCTCAGACGAGTCCCAACCACACTGCAAAAATACATTTCTCATTTCTCCACCCATAACACTGTCTCTCTCAAAACAGCCATAAACACACAGCAGAGACTTCACAGACCACAGCGTTCACACTGAATGAAGAGAACGCACATTGGACCGCTGGTAAGAAAGCTGTGATTGTGTCCATTTTAGCGTTAGCTGTCGGATAAAAGCCCCATCTGGACGTATCTCCAATTGTGCTTCTGGCACATTAGTAAGAAAAAACGGGCACTAAACGTGGCAATATTTGTATTGAATGTCGGTAGGGGCAGAGGGGTGTTCAGCGGTCTGAATGAAAATAAAACAGATTGCCGTGTCAAGGTTGTCAGACGAAGCAGTGGTGGTTTTGCTGCGTGCGGAGCGATAAATTGGTGTGTGAAGCACTTTAATATCTAATCTCGCCGTCTTGCCATCACAAAAGACATGCATTACTAGTCCATTGCTGCACCTTCTCCATGAATCACTCCAGCTGAACGCTTCACGGCTGGATTTCCTGTGGTGCATTTTAATCATGAGTAAAATGTGCAGCCATGCACGTGTTACTTGGAGAGCCCAGAGATGACATGTACTGTATGTCCACTCAGGTTCAATATGCTGATAGCAATACACCCTTCAAAGCAGTGCAGAGATACCAAATATTTTTTAACTTTAGTGTTAATTATAGACTCCTGTCTAGCATGGTTAGCTTTAAATCCCACTTGGAAAAGTTCCTTCCTAGCTGTATCCAACACCGAGTGAGTGAATCATATTTTACCCCCAGTAGCCTTTAATGACCTATCGGTAATAGGCTATATGCTCGTAGGGGTTTGAGTTATACAGGCCACTGCGTGGACCGTTTTCTAAAAGAAAAAATTTGCACCACTCCCTAGTCATTAATTCACAGTAGGTGGTCCGACTAATGCCACAGGCCAGCACTTCGTTTGAAGCAAGCAAAAGATCTAAAAGGCCTGTAACATGTAGCACCATGACGGAAAGTGAAGCATTTATGTGTATAAAAAAACAGTGTGCGTGCGTGCGTGCGTGCATGCATGCGTGCGTGCATGCGTGCGTGCGTGTCAACGCAAATATTAGCATTTCACTGCTTCTCCACTTCATAGTTGGAAAACTTTACACACTTTTAGCGTGGTTTGTGACGGCTACAACTGCATGTCGGAAAGAAAACAAAAACGTGTTTCTTTTCTTTCCTTCATCTTTTTTTGATTTCATTACTGTAATTATACTTTCCTCCGTGTGTCGGAGCCTGTCCAGTGTCAAGCCAACAAACATGTCTTCTCTGTTGCCTGTCACTGAGCAAATTGAAGCCTGGGCTTAATGTCACGCCACTGTGGGCACAAACATAGTAATTGAAGAGTGAACTGAGTGACAGGGATGAGCAGCCAGGCAGGAGAACAGCGTGCCGTAGACTCATGAAAAACCAGGGGCGCTAGCCGTCTAGCCGTATATATCTCTCTGCCCTGGCAATAAAGACCATTGTATGGGGGGAAAAAGGCAGAGCTGGCCATCTCTAGCTAAGCTCCCCCCCCACAGACTCACACACACAACAAGTTGCAATGGTATACACACACACACACACACACGGCATATACACACAAAGAGTTTTCAGCTGACCTTCCAGATGGGTATGAACTTTTGAAATATTCAGTGTTCACACTGAGAGAAGCCTGGGTGACGTGCAGGCAACATAAAGTCCAGGATGATTGTCAATTTGCCACAGTTCACAAGGAAAAATTCCTCCTCCTTTAGAGTTAACCGATTATTTTGGGTTGACATGGATATTAGATTTCTGTTGCAACGCTTATGCACAGCGAATACAAGTTTTTTTTTTTCTTTTCTTTTTGTATTATTGTATTATTGATCAATCCCATTATCGTGAACTACGATGGGTTTGGACAATAGACCAGTGCAGCTCCACCAGAGGGTGCTATATAGATCGACCATGGGCGATGGTCGTATGTGGGATCAACAAGTGAACTCATTTCACTGTCCAACACTTCTTGGCAGCAAGGCATCTATTTACCATTTGTGTCACCATGTTTGCAATTCAAGCGTCAAGGCTATGAGGCCTGCTACCGAGATGTCACTGCAGTACAGTGACCTAAGATCTCTCCCACGGATCGAAAGCCATACGCTGTAACTGCACCGAGTGTGACGTTTAAACGAGTGTGAATAACACGCAACTGGGGTGACGAGTAACGTGATGATGTGTGAGTAGATCACAGCTGTGGTTGGGGCGACGCGGTCGTCTCGTGATGAGCGTCTCGAGGATGTGCTTGGTGTGTCCGAAAAATCTGGCACTTCAAAAAAAAAAAATTGGTTCCTCTTCAAATGACTTGCAAAACACGACATGACTGCCGGGTGATGTGAAGGCAGTGGGGACTAGAGACAATGGTCAAGCATAACAAGTGGATTACAATGAGGCTAAACAAGACCCTATTGTTTCTCAGCAGAGCGCTTTGTTAATGTGCACCACAGGACACCCCTGGGGGTCTTCTTTGCAGAGGGAAAGAACATTTCTTGTGTTTCCATCAGCCATTTTTTTCTTCGTTTGTCAAGTGTGAAACATCCTTCTCGGTTTGAAAAATAAAACAAAATAAAAAACCCGGAAAAGTCTCATAGTTTTCCTTTCCTCTTTAGAAGTCCTTGTTTTATGTGTGGGCGTGACTCTCAGTCTAGTGAACCTGAATCAAGGAGCTAAGTGATAAGTCGTGACAGTGCGGCGTGCTTCGCTTGTCTTTGTGTGTGTGATCTACTTGCTCTCGCGGTAAGCATCTGTGTGGTTTGTGCGCTGCGACCGGGCTCTGTGCGATGAACCAGTTAAGCACAGTATCAGACGCCGAGACACAGCGAACAGCTGCCAAATGGTTAGGGGAAGAAAGGCAAATGTGCACTCCTTTGAGAGAGGAATCAGTGAAGCTACAACGCTGACAAACTGTATTTTTAAAGGGGGTGATTTGAATAAACCATGTTACAGTACGATATCGCTTCCTTTGATGGCAGCGGTAACTGTCTCGGCATCAGACAGTTTGGCGTTTACGGTTGAAGGTTCTCCAGATAGAACTGACAACGCTCTGATGATTATGGTTTTTTTACCGAGGCTGCCGCGGTACCACGTCTGAGATCAACACATTGATCTAATCTCATACATAATACTGGGTTGTGTACTAGAGACGTTACTTGAATATACTGTCACTTGGGATTAGAACATGCATTCAATGGCCAGATGCATACAGATGCAAAAAGATGCATACAATTCCAGTGTGTATTGACCTCCTGCCGGATCCGTACTGCACATGTGCAGTGGCTATCACTTTACGGCGAACTAAACAAAATGTTTATCCCATTGCATTGGCTGCTAATGGGCACTTTAGAAATGTATCTAAAATGTATCTAAGTATATATATATATATATATATATATATATATATAAGTAATCGCAATAATTATGCCATTGTTTAAAATACAAAGCATTTATATTTAATAGTCATCAATGAAGCCAGAATATTAGTTCTTAAAGCAG
>OOFB01012340.1:28124-41347 GCA_900323305.1 Trachyrincus murrayi | reverse complement strand
ACAATTGAAGGAATGCAACATGTCGCCTCCATATGTCATTGAATTTACATTGCCATGTGGTCATTGTTAACATGGATGACAGTACGACACTCACAATCTCTTGTGTATGTGTATTTCTGGGGTTTTGTAACGGCTGCCTCCCAGGTCTATCTATGTGTCCCTGGGTCCCTGGGTGTCCCTATGTTCCCTGGGTCTGCTTCTTGTAAGAAAACTCTGGTATTCTTATATCTGAGGTCATCGTAAAGTATCAGACCCTAAATCCTTTGAATTGGTCCAATATTGAGCAATCTCTCATAATCCAGCGGCCAAAAACAAGACTGCTAAACAATACGCTGAGGAAACTGTACCTGTCACAATAAAAAAAGGTAGCTTTTTAATGAGAATCGTATAATCAAATGATTGTTGACAGATTGCACATAAACAACCCCCTTTTTGATTGTTAAGTTATTACCATCTGAATACTTTTCTCCAATCTCATTATTGCAGATTTCCGATATAGACAATATATTTCCTAGAGCTGTCAGTCTTAAGAGTCTGGCGTAGACACCCGACATACAAGCTGAGCCCAGGACTTCGCTTGTCATTGCCCACCACTAGCTCTTTCGGTTGACATTTTTTTGACGGCTGCGGTTCCCCCCAACAATGTTTTTACTCCAACCTGGCTCACAACAGTTATAGGTTTCTAAGGTAATTAGGGGTCATTAGCATAGGCGAAAATAGGTGCAATGTGATTGGGTGGTGACAGCATCCTTCAGGATTCGATTGGATCATGTACAAAGTGACAAAACATGCTAGCCAGCTGTGTGTTAGCCAATTGCTGGCTTTGGTTGTAGAAATGTGTTATGATAGCTGATTAGTTGTTATTATTCATGTTAATGCTAAGCTTGTCAGCATGGACTCACAGAATATTTGTACGTTGTAAAAGGAAGTTCTGTGATTAGATGTGGTACTTTGTTTAATCAGTCACTGATATGACATGTGCTACGGAAATGTGCTAACAAGGTACAAATAATAAGGGTCTGTTTTACCTTTTAACAGCTTTCCACTGCTTCTCTAGGTCTGCATGCATGTTAAAAGCGAAGAAGAACAGGAGATAGAAATGGCACGGCACACAGGGACGCATAATTATTAAGAAACTTTGTTAGACATAAATATAGCTGTTTAGCGTTAAGGGAATTATTTTTATTCCAATTTCACAAACGTGGGTGATAAAAAGGGTTTGTTTGTTCTACAAGTAAAGATCTTTCCAAACGTTTTCACAACTCATTATGCTGAATAACATGGACCCACCAAGTAAAATGTTAGCATTTTACTTGGTGGGTCCATTTTAAAAATTTTGGGTCCATGCTAACATTTTACCAGACCTCGGGGAGTTAGTAGTGACAAAGTGTAGTCCATGTTGGAGCAAGCACTATCATCCAGCAGCATATGTACACATCATATCTATGATCTAAAAGGAAAGTCTGCCACATCATTCAAGGATAAGCATTGGAAATAACACCTTGGGATCTGAAATCTCTCTGGTTCACTTTTGATCCAGAGATAGTGAGGAAGAGAGAGATAGACACACAGAGAGAGAGAGAGAGAGAGAGAGAGAGAGTGAATTTAGAATTGAAACGCCCAGTTTTTGAATATGCCTGATGGTCCTCTCACACATGCAACAAACACATACACACACACCACACACACACACACACACACACACACACACACACACACACACACACACACACCAGAAACTCAACAACAAAGCATGTAGTAAAGGAAGTAACTGTGCATGAAACACAGAGCCTGCGATGCTTGGGGTCTTGGCTGGGGCGTTGGGTGCTGGAACACTGAATGACAGCCACTCCAGAGCCCTGTGAACTCCAGAGCCCCCCCCCCCAAGCCCTCTTCACAGGTTCCAAACGGGAAAGCAAAGTAGGCTTTCCACCAGGAGCCCTAATCCTCTGAGCACTTTCCTGCGAGTGAGCGTCTCTTCTTTGTTTAAGTTAAAGCGGCCGTGCAAAGGGAAAGTTCTCCTCGCACAGTGGGAAATAACACGAAGAGAGGAGCAGAGAAACCCACTCTGCCAAAGGCAGCCTCGACACCTCAACACACGTGTTAATAGGATTAGGTCCCAGGCTCCCTTCTCCGCCATTTTGTGTTTTATTTTATTCCTATATATAGAAGTTGAAAGCGAATCAACTTGCGAACAACCTGAATGTTTTCATGGCGTGATGAATGACTCGCAGCAGGTCTAACCAAGTCGCAGAACGTGCAATATGTAAATGATTTTGATATACGAGAAGGAAGGTTACAATGGATAGTGGTTACAGAGTGTCATTTCTTTACTGGTAATTACTGTTGAGTAATTAGTGTAATTTTGACTGAATATATCGAACCGCAATTAAGCAGCAATTCCAAAAGATTTTCCTTAAATATTAAGGAAAAAATATGAATACATTATTATCCTAGTAGGAAATTTGACAAAATGAAGAATGAATATCATTTGATATGATAAAAGGAAACAACCCTGAAAATTCATGCAGGAATTTGTACTATTTTTACTATTATTGACTTATGATTGATCAGTATTCAAGGTTTTGATGTTCAAACATTGACTAGCGGTTTTTAAAGAATATCAATTTCATTAAAAGCACACACGTTGTTTGAACATCAAATACTTCATTTAATTGTCTGCTTCAAGTCAGCGTAAAGGATTCTATAAAGATATTTTACTGCTTAAAGTTCTAGTATCTCTCTTGCAGTTAATGTAACCAGTAACCATCACAGCACTATGTGTTTCTTTCATTAGAGTAAATAACCGTCTTATTAGAACAAATCAAGCTACACACATTGCACAAAAATGAAAGCACTCTGTTATCACTTACTCAAAGTTATATTGAATTAGCATACTTCTAATCCAAATTAATCGGCACTTCAAATGAACAAATTCAACATGAGTAAGCGTTAATGACTTACTGTAGAGGAAAATCACAAGGTATGTGACATTGAACCATTTAACAAGTTGTATGGAGTTGCTCTGGGAAAACAAACGTAAACAAGTTTCCACCAATTTTATAATATATTTATTTCCTAAGAATACAAAATGGCCTTTTCATAATAAGCAGCAGGCTGCCATAGCATTGTGTGCCTGCCAAAATCAGATATCAAAGGTCAACACTGCATGGCCAATAAACCCTGACAGGTGTCAGGAGTTTTTGTTGCTGGTTGGGGAAACAATGACTGAGCAAAAAAAAAATTAAAAAGCAACATAGCAAAACAAAAATATGAATAAATACATAAATATAAGTAGCCCTCTGCCATAAGAAGGTTAAAGCGAAGGTCACCTTCGACCCCTCTCTGAACGTCCTCCCTGGACTAGAATAGAATGGCACATTATTATGGTGGACTTTTCAACCTGATATAAATGACATCGACTAATCTTTAGTTATTGATCGCGTCTGGCCTACACGAGGAGGCGAAAAGGATTTTCCAGAGGTCAGACATTTTAGAGCGAAGGACTGAAAAGTAGTGTTTAAGTACCAAAATAAGCGACCCGTCGTCCTCTCCCATTACGCAGACTGCCATGAGCACGGCGCTTTTGCTGACAGGCATTAACATAGTGACATTTTAAAATCCATTTGCATGTCGCAACATTTGCGTCCTTCACTGTCTGCATCACAAATGATATACAAGGTTTTTAATCCTTCCGATTGGTATTCATGTGTTGACATTGTGTTTTTTCCCCCCCCCCAGTCCAGTTGCACGTCTTGATTTCATGAGCGTAAAATGATGTGCTTGAAGCAAGGTTGGATTTTATTAACCACAGACCTTTTCTCCACACATGGAGTATTGGGTCATCATACTAGTAGAGAACGGACTGAGATGTCTTTACAACGGATTCTTTTTCAGCCTCTCCCACACGCCTCCCTTGCCAGAGTGCATTTGTACGGCTAGTGAAAAGGTCCAAACTCGATCTTCAGCCCCGGCCTTACAAGTGAATTACTTGAGGCAGTTTCGCTATACAGAACACACGGCCCTGCGTGTGTATTAATGAGAAAAAAAAAACTTTAACAGTAAATGTGTGACATGGGTGAAGCCAGTGTCACATTTATAGGTTGACCATGATAATTATTGCCTTTATTTTTCGTTGCCTGAAAATGCTTTCAAATGTTATTAAAATAACATGGATAGGAAAGTACTGAGCATGGAGTGAGCTGCGAGCTACACCAATGTTGAGCTACAGGACCTAAACACAGAGCGTGTTTCTCCGTTCCATGCTCTACCATGCTAACACTGGTAATGGATCCCCTGAACATGACCCTAAGCCACAGAAGGTACCAAAGGTCATGCAGACTTGTATAGAAATTCCACTTTGTTAGCATTAGCATTTTGCAAAGGTGGTATTTTATACCATCATTGTGGTCCCACAGAGGTCACCCATTCTGAGAATGTTTGCACTCACCGTGGTACCAAGCTTTGAATAAAAGTGTCCATCAAATGACATATATATACTTATATATATATATATACCATATATATACACGGAGTGGTACACATTACAGTTAATCACATGATTATTGCACGTAGGTGAGGAAAAGGGTTTTCTATAAAGAATAAGACAGGTAATGTGGTGTAATAATAAGAAGGCTGGGTTGGGTCGAACGTAAAGCATTGTTAAAATACGTCTGTTGCTTCCTTGCTATTGCCTTTTTTTAAGTCTTAGGCCATTTGAAACGGATTATGTGCACTAGATGGTTGATTTTCCGTCGTCATCATTGAAGTGAATTCTTCAAAATTCACGACCGAAATGAAAAGCTCTACAAGGAATCCTGTTGTCTTCCTCTCGTTCTCTCTTTGGTCGAACACATAATCTGTGAATGGAAATCAAATAAGTAAAAGTGCCTTCAATACTAAAGTAAGACCATTAATTACAAAGTAAGACCATCAAAAGATTGATTAGGAAATGAGGGGGCTCACATAATGCAGCCCACATACACATGAAAGAGTCCCTCTGATCAAAAAAGAAAAAAGAAACCCTGCTAATCCTTAGCTTTGAGAGAAACATAGGATCACTTCTACCATCCCCGGAGACTAGAGCATGAATGCTTTTCAGATGAGGTAATGAGGTTAGCATGAATTCACTGTAACATAAGCATAAGTTAACAATGGCGGAAAGGAGAATCGGTGTGTGTCCCTTCTGGTGTCCGGTGTTATGAGTCATTTGTCATCATTTGTGGAAATGTGGGGCAGAAGACTTAACACTTTGCTAATTGCGCTAGCGCCCCCCGTGGCTAAATGAGTTTGGTCACAAACTCACTCAGGATTGTGCTTCATCTCAATGGGACATAACCTTAATTTAATCTGGAACAATTTGTCAATAGTATCGGTTATAAGGTCGTGTCAATTTAGAATGCTTGACGTTATTTCAATGCGGGGAGAGACTCTTAATCATTTCATTGTTGGATACATTAGAACAAGAAGTACTCACTCACTGTGCAGAGAAAAACATTGTGTATAATACTTTATTATCGTGTCCTCCTCCGACCCGCTCTTGGCAAATCTGCGGATTAATCAGCTATCTACTTGTTCCGACTCCTTTATCAAACGGACTATTACAAAAAATACAAATCCACCATCGGTCCAACTCAAACGTTGAATCCCTCAATAGCAAGTCAATGCCGACACTAGATCTGTCGTTGGGGAACTCAAATCTCCTCTTTTTATAATGGCAGTATAGAGAGAGGAGTATAGAGAAAAAGGCGCGTCTGCTTGTGCCCTCCATGCCGCGGTTCAGAGGACGCTCTGCAGGCGCTAGAACTTCTCGAAGTGCTGAACATAGAGACGGATCAGCCACCACTTCAGAGTGCCAGATTGAGACCGGATGCGCAAACAATGTCTCTCTGCGTGTGTCGTGTGTGTGTGTGTGTGTGTGTGTGTGTGTGTGTGTGTCGTGTCTGCATGTGTGTTTGTGTGTGCGTGCGTGCGTGCGTGCGTGTGTGTGTGTATGTGTGTGTGTATGTGCTGCAGAAGGGAAGAGGTGGAATTACATTTTTCTTGGTGAGAGCGTGTGAGCACATCCTCTAGCTATTTTGTGCCAATATAGTCTGCACAGCTGTTGTTTTAATGCAGGTAGGACATTTGGCAGCGAAAAGTGAGCGCAAAGTTGTTGATTTTTGTTGTCGCTGCCGCTGTTGTTGTCGCTGAACAGGAAGGAGAAGACAAAGGCGCGTACACTTTGGAGACAAAACACCCACGGAGATGATGTGAGTTGCAACCGTGGCGATGAGGTATACGGTATGTAGTGAGAGGAAGGTGTAGCAGCAGAATAACAGGAACTCTGCCTGACGATCAATCAATGTGTGCATTAAGCGTTCAGACTTCACCGTCTATATGTTCCACAAAGTCGTGCCTCCGGCAAGTTTCTGAGGTGGAATCAGGTATTTTGTGTGCATGTTTACGGTGAAATGGAAAAAACCCACAAACACAAACATATACACATATATATATATATAAATGAATGAATGAGTGATCATATATAGCTAAATAACCACTCACATAATTTCCCCGAAAACTCTGTAGTGGGGAACAACACTCTGGTAGGTAGGACTCTGACCGCTCGATGAATCAGCCGACCACTGTGGTTGACTCAAGCTAACGGTGGGCCTAATCGCTGAAGCACTCCCTTGTTCCTCTGTGGTTCTCCCGTGGCCCTGCTGTATCGCAGGTGTTGTGAAACATTTATACAGTTTTAGGGTAGTGGTGGAGGAGGCAGGGGGTGGTGTAGTGTTGTACAGAGAGAGAGCGAGAGAGAGAGAGAGAGAGAGAGAGAGATCAGTAGTGCCACCCTCCAGACCTCCAGCAGTTTATTATGAGTGCTTTAGTATTCCCTGGTAAAACATCTGTGCGCATAATTGCTTGACTGATTTCATTTGCCTGCCGGCGGTGGCCTTCTTCATGTAATGCATGAACCTGGCCAATAACAACACCTCTTAATTGTCAGCAGAGTTGCGACATGCGTCCGCCACGCCTCCACAATGAGAATAACATAAACAGGGGCTCGGTGGGGGGGTGGTGTACGTTGAAGTTGAAGCCTTCGCGCTTGCCCTCCATCCCTCCACCAGCTCCATCCCTCCACCAGCTCCATCTCTCCACCAGCTCCATCTCTCCACCAGCTCCATCCCTCCATCAGCTCCATCCATCTACCCCCACCACCATTGATTCCTATGCCGTTTCCACTGATTTGCATTGTTATTGTGGCCGACCGGTGGCGTTGGTATGCAAGCAGCCCACCGCTTAGAGGGAGACGGGTCATTTTTAAAATTGAAATTGAGGCATCTGGCAAAGGGACTCTAATTGGAGGCATCGTTTTGAGTAATTGTATACACAGAATGATTATACGATGTGACTGATGATGGATGACTTTGGAGCCTCTTTGCAAACTGGCAAATTTCCCACCACCTCGCAAATTGTTGAATAATTCTCACTTGCGTCAAGGTTCTCCTCAATCTTAGTCAGGCTAAATGTATTTTTATATTTTTTATGCATGAAAAATATGGTGTTGAACTTTTAGTGAAAACATTTAGAACGCTAATGTCATTAGTTATATTTGAAGGCAGTGTGACGGACCTGTGACGTGGTTGATGCTTTCAGTCGGCTTAAGGGCGAAGTTGAATGATGAAGTGGTGCACGAAACAAACAGCTGAAGCAAACTACATTTCTGAACCCTTTATCTTGTGTTGTTTTTTTGTTGCAACAGTTGCATTGAGCATTGAGTCCACTCTCCTTAACAATTCTCAAAACAAAACTATTTAAACCCGCACACAATCTGTCAGCGTTCTTTTTTGCCAATAGGCAAAGCAGCATAAAGTGAAGGAAACGTCTGAAAAATGCAATACAATAAATGTGAAAATACAATATAGTCATCCGATCCATCCTATCGCCAGAGTGCGAGGCTGCTGACGCTTCAGGTCTGTAGCCCTCAAGGCATCGGTGAGCGTCAATTTGGGAGAGTTTTACTCAGCTTGAGGGTGAGAGTGAAGGCAACCATAAAGCCTTGTGTTGGAGCTGAATGCCGGTTCTCTCCGTTTGGTTTCCTTATGTTTGCATTTATCCAGACAGGGAATTCAATCTTGATTTAGATTTTTTTGGTTTCCATTTACCAGCAGTCGACATTGTTGACACAACAATCCCCAAAGTGCCCGAATGCCAGGGTCAACACATATATATATATATATATATATATATATATATATATATATATATATATATAGCCAGACGGAAGTCTGCAATGAGTTAAATGATGATGTGCTGCTTACCTTCTGCTGACCATCAACTCTTTGTGCTGCCGCTTGGACTATAAACACAATACACCCAAGTACAGCATTGCCATGGTGAGCTCAACGGTGCACAATCCGTTGACCGATATTCAGATATTGTTTTATTCCACATGACATGAGTATGTCTTACTAATGCTGAAATGAACGGTTATGATCACTGTATGTATGAACGCCCAGTGTCTAACCTTAGCAAAAGAAACAGTGAATTCCAGTTTGAATTGTATGTGACAGCTCCACCGCTGTATGTATTATCCGTAGTACACAGTATATTTTCTATATACACACTGATACATGCATTTGTTGTATGCTCCAGTACAGATCCGTTTACATTACTGATCCCTCCCAAGATGATGTTAACTCTTCAGGAATGAAGCAGCTATTGCCAGTCCAAGAAGCCACTAGATGATGTTCTCGTCCCTATTTGCATAAAAAGTCATTTCTGGAGTACTGCACAGTTCACCATGGCTTTAGCCGCTGTTTCACTCCAAACAAGAGTGGGAAAAATAATCAAGTGACCAGAGAGACTAGGGTGACATAGCACTACTAAGGGTGCTTCCACAACCACGGTCCGTTTGGTTGGTCCGAATCAGAATTAAATTGATACTTTTGGTTTGCTTTCTTGAATCTGGTTGGGTTTCATAGTGCACAAATTTGGAGAAAATGAGGGGTGGGCGGGGTTTCCTTGTCCTATAAATACTCGGATTAATTTAAACATGCGGGCACAAACATGACGACCTAATTGCATATGACAGTAAGCCACAGTCTAACATAAACCTCTGGAAATTATTCACTGCCTTCTAGGGTGGGAGAATAATATACATATATATATATATATATATATATATATATTCTCCCTCTGAAACTCACAGCGTTTATCAGTCCATCATATTAGCTGAACCTGGGGATTCTCAGGGATGCAGTCTTTTATTAAAGAGGATGAGTTAAATACATCATCAATATGGAAGGTCATTCAACGATCAGATGTATGGATCTGGACTCTGTGCACTGCTGAAGTGCAACGATTTTAAGGCAAGAGACAGATGTGAGAGATGTGTGTGTGTGTGTGTGTGTGTGTGTGTGTGTGTGTGTGTGGGAGGCTTTTCTTTTCCCTTTTTAAACAGGAGTGGAGGCCAAATCTCTGAGCTCTAATCATACAGATGTTATGAAGAAGAGAGAGGGAGTGATCTGCTGTATTGCCTTCACACAGAGTGCTCTCTGGCTGGTGTACGCCCACACAGACTGTGTGTACAAGGCATTAGGAACGGGGACTAGAGTGCACCCCACTTAATGGCATATGAGTTTGTATATGAACTTGAGGAATCTAATATTACAGATTTTGTTAATATTGAAAACAAAACCATTACAAAAACACAGAAAGAGATTAAAAACTGATCCACGGGTACCATAGAGGGTTAAGTTATTGTATGACTATTGCCGAGCAGTGAAGCGTTTGTGGTTGTGCAAATATTAAATATAGATTCAATAAGTGCACACACAAAGGCTCTCTGGAAGAATTCTTCCAAAAAAAACAAGCACTGCACAGATTTGGGAAGCAAAATAGCAATTTCCAAAAAACAACTTCAAATCCAGCGAGAGGTCCCGAGCCCACCCCCCACCCCTAACATGCGTGTGCGTGACAACATTTCTCCCATTATGCAAACGTGAGTTGTCATATTAAATCATTGATATTTAGTCTTTTTGCAAGGAAGAGGATGAGTCCTTTGTCACGGCGCACACGGTTAGTTATAAACTATTAGGTATCAAGTTCGCTTTTGTTATTTATTAGCCTTCATGTTGCACCCATTAGTTACAAGCTATTTAATGATCACGCATTAAATCATCCCCATTGTCCCTAAACCTCGCGTCTTATCACTTTCAATCAGCGCTTTCTCTAATATCAAGAGAAATGTTGACGCAAAGCATCGCCGCAATGTACATCTTCTCCGATAACAGAAGTCTCATTAGTGTGTGATATTTTATTCCCGAGCCAACGACTACTTTAACAGAAATGTCATAGAAAGACGATGGGATAGCCTAATTATTCATTGTTCGGCTTTTAATGGAGGGTTAATTAACTTGGCTAATTTGCATGAACAGAATTCTCCCTTTGTATGGCGGCACGTCGTCAATGGCTCAGCATAAATCTACATTTCTATCATCTCTTATGTCTGTCTCTTCTCCACATCTGTGAGGGGGAATATTCATGACAGTGAGTGCCAGTGCCAGTGGTAACGAGACTGGCAGACTAGCATAGTGTGGAGTGAAATGGTACTGGGGTTGGACCGAAATAGGAGGTGCAGAGCCCCTATAGTTCACCGTGTAGGCCTAATGACAGGCTAGTATAAAGTAAAATGTAAAGTAAAATACAGGTCCGGGTGCCCATAATATTCACATCGTCGGTGGTGAGTGCTTCCAACGCGATGCCTCTGTGGAAGACACATATTGATTGGACACCCCCTCCCCACTCACATTGAGTGGGGCTCTCTCTTGCTATTCCCTTCCCAGCAGCAATTTATCCGCTACCTGTCATTGACGTCAACAGTTAAGATGCTCTTAACTCTAAACGCTATTTAAGTCTATATTTACCAGTCGCGCAAACTACCGCCCATGCTCTCATCGGAATCTGCCACTTTCCTTAACGTTACAGTGTTTTTTTGTTTTTTGTGTGGTGGAAAAATGTGATTGTAATAGGTATCGGAGATGAGGGGAGAGAGTGGGGGAGGAAGGAAGACAAGGAATTGATTGCTTTTTGTGCAATTTTTGTATGCAGAAATGACAAATGGCGATTTCTTCTTAAGGTACTGATTCAAAATGTGGAATGTTTGAAGCACTGCAGCCAGTGCACCATAATGTACACACACACACACACACACACACATATAACACACACACATATAACACACACGAGCACAATTTCTGTCTTACATATTGTGATTACTGAGGAATGAAGGCACACAGAGGTTCCCAGCCGACTTCCACCGCATCGCTACTTTTACGACTATTCATGTTATCTTTATGATCACAAGCTAAGGGACATTGGAATCATGGAAATGCGTATATCAGTGCGAGTGTTAAAAGGCTGTGTGGGTGGTCGTCGCGTTGGGAGACCGTGGGAGCGCAAGACAAAAAGAAGACGCTGTTTCAACTCATTATTTGGGATCTGCTCCCTTGTTCCCATCAATAATCTGGTATATAACTTTCCTCCTTTCACTTTCCTGTACCTCAGTGCCCACAGGGTTGTTCAGTTTGTGACTTTGTTTCCGGCATTTCAATTATCTTGGATCGTGTTTTTGTCGGTTGTAAAACAAATGATGAAATATTGGAAGTACCAGATTTGGAGTATAATTTGGTGGAGTATATTTCTCCTTTTACTCTTTAAAGGTGAAATTGATAAATGTGCAGAAAACTTTACAAGCCCTTGGTGGTGAGAACTTGTTTATGTGCAGATGTTGAAGAGCAAAGGTCACAAGAAAATGCTTTCTGCGTTAAATTCATCATTCATAATTTCGGCAAAGGTTTTGGCATTTTAAGCTTTCCTGACTCTTTCTGTGCAAAACATCTGTCCCTTAGTGTTGACTGAGTCACTCTGACAATTACTTGTTGTTGTTAACAAGAGCAATAAAACAACTTCATAACAGAACATTCACGAAACAAGAACAGCTTTAAAACTGCCTGACAAGTGAAAGTCACGGCATCCTAGAATAGTGCTTCTGTGTTTTTCGAGAACATTTTTCAAATCAACAATCTTTTCATGTTTTTTTTAATATTCTAATCCACTGATCACCTTCCTCCTCCACTTTCCAAGCGAGCAAACCCCTTGGGCGGTTTGTTCCTCCCCTGCACTTCATGCCTTACTTGCTCTCCACCCTGCCAGTCACTTTGTTATTCTCCTTGTGTCCGTCTGGGCAACCCACACAAGGGTGACATAAATCAACCGTAAATGTAAAGCTATGCGTTCCCACAAGTGCGCATCCTCCAGTGATGTGTTGAGCTACGTGTCTGTTTGATGGGCCCAGGCTAGCGTCTGTCTGCACCGTCAGACTGCGAGCCCTTCAAGAGGACAGGCAGTCCTCAAAGTCCTTCCTCCCTGACACGGTGAAGGGGAGGGGGGGGGGGGCAGGCCAGACACTCATGTTTTATGTGCCCTCCGTCTATTGCAAGAGTCTGAAGTGTTTCGAGGCCCTACTATACCATTCGGTTGTCGTTAACTCACCCCCCTCCCCAACAGTGTTTCTGCTTAAACTGGGAGAGAAGGTGGGAGCAGGACAACACACACACACACACACACACACACACACTGTTAATGAAGAAGCCCAGTGATGCGGACTAAATGAGGCTACTTTTCCATCGCAAACGGGAAAAAAACTAAAACAAATGCAACACAGCAGCGGGTCCGTGTGTGTTTGTTTGTGTAGATCTGTGTGTGTGTGTGTGTGTGTATGTGTGTGTATGTCTGTGTGTGTGTGTGTGTGTGTAGATTTTTGTGTGTGTATGTCTACCACATGCTCATTTGCATTAGATGCACTCCACCGGAGCATCTTACCGGAATGCAGATTAACGATGAGACCAAAGACACAGAAAAGAGCTGTTAGGCTTGGACCCGCGAGCAGGGACAAACCTTTTTCTTCCTCTCCTCTCCTCTCCTTTTTTTCAATTCATCCTCTCTCTTTCATCCCCCCCCCCCCTCCCCTCTACGATGCCTCTCCAGCAGTTGTCTTCTGCTCATCAACCTTTTTCACCAGCCACCATGCGTTGTTGTCTCGACGAGAAAAAAAAGTGGAATAATATCTGGCGGGAGAAATAAGGAGGGGAGTGGGGGATGGAGGTGCGTATGTGTGAGTGTGTGTGTGTGTGTGTGTGGGGGGGGGGGGGGGTTTGGGGGGGGGAGGGGGTGATTAT
>OOFB01012340.1:5458-25818 GCA_900323305.1 Trachyrincus murrayi | reverse complement strand
AAAAAAAAAAAAAAAAAAAAAAAGGAATAAAAAAAAAAAATAAAAAAAACCAAAAAAAAAAAAAAGAAAAAAAAAAAAAAAAAAAAAAAAGGCAGGGGGGGGGGGGGGGGGGGGGGGGGGGGGGGGGGGGGGGGGGGGGGGGGGCGGACGGACAGATGGACGGACGGAAAGAGCTTTCATTGTTGACCGCAGGCTTCGAGTTTCTACGGACCTTTTCGGTCCACAAACAGCCCATTCAACGCAATCGGTGTGACTGCAGCGTAATAGGATCCATACGCATCGACCGGGGAGTCGTGTTGCCTGCATCCTGGGAGAATTATGAACCACAGCCAACGGGCAAGACATGCCACGGGAGTTGGCATACTTGCAGGAAGTTTTAGGGACAGCTCCCCCTCCCCCACCCCCTCGCCTGCAAGCCCCCAGTAGACTTCCCCCCTCCGTCGTTATCGGTCGTACGTCGCGGTGTGCACACCTCACTCCTTCCCCATATTGAGAGGCGACATGATTTATGAATGCTAATTTAGTCAGATGTTTGTCTTGTTAATACCGATCCCCACGGTGGATGTGTTTCATGCGCTGCGTTTCTTTGTCGTCTTTTTGTTTTCTGATGTTCGCCGATATTCTTTGTTCTCGTCTCTGAACGCACACACACACAGACACACGCATGCACACGCACACACACAAACACATACACACACATATTGCTATGGTCATTAGCGTAGGCTGTCTCTCCAATATCTATTAGTGTGAGCTAGCCGTTGGGCCGAGTCACCAATTGGGACCCGGCCGCGACCTCTGCAGTCGGTTCTTTAAAACGGCTATCGGCATCCCATCCAAACAAGCAGTGTGCTTTGTCTGTGTGAAAGCATGTGTGCGTGTGTGTCTGTGTGTGTGTGCATGAGGGAGAGCCCCTTCTGAGGGCTGGTTTTGTGTGTGTGTGTGTGTGTGTGTGTGTGCATGTGTGCAAGAGGGACTTAAGATATGTTGGGGTTCTCAGTAGGCATGCAACGATTATAGATTTTGATGGTACAATTGTAGTCTGAGGAAAATCACGGTTTCACTTTTTTCCACAATTCTTTAATTTAGCTGTAAAGATAATAAAGCTACCTCTGTAAACATCATGCTATAGTGCTGGAAGTTTTCAAGTTCCTAATGTTGAGTTAGTCTTTTAGCATATTTACCTACTATACCTTGCGTTTACTCAGCACAGATGGGAGGAAGCAACAGGATGTAAATGGTGATGACTGAAGCCCTTGAGGCGATTACATGCCGTTTTGGTGAGCGGTAATTTATGAATGGTGCAATGCTCCTTTTCCTGCTTCGCTGCTGTTGGTTTACGTTGCACTGAAAGCCCAACTCTTAACTCACCGCTACTTCGTTGAATGTAAGTGACACTTTTATATTTCATTCCCTACCAACTCAATGTTTCATGAAGTAACTCGCCACTAAAGTAATTTGAACTTGGTTATTACTTTGTGTATTACCTTTACTTGGGTGTGTAAAGCTGGATGGTCATCTGGGAGATGTTGCAGTATAAATCACATAAATAGACAGATAAAGAGATGCAAACCACTGGGTTTCACAGAATAGTCGACTAGTCAACTATCAAAACCACTTGTCGACACTGTGCCTCGTTGTAGACCAGGCCTATTCAATTGATCTGACCATTAAAAGTTTCGAAAGCTAAAATGTCGTTGTCCACATTGAAAAGGCGTAAGACACAATGAAAATCGACAATTCAACAAGAAGTGGACTGTGAAATATACAGTGTATTTAGTAATGTGGGACCAAAGCCCATATGTTTGATCTGCAACGAGGCTATCACAGTAACACAAGAATACAGTCTGAGAAGATACTGCATCACTCCAACTTCAATGGAACACATCCGATGGGTTCAGATGCTCATCCAATCAAAGTGCAGAGCCTCTCTGTGAGTTACCAACAGAGGGTAGCTATAATGGCCCGGTCCTCTTCGGAACAAGAGAAGAGTACCATAGCCTCCCTCCGTGTTGCATGGAAACTCGAGAGCCCCTCGAGTCACCAATGAAAGCGCTTGCTTTCCATCCGTCTGTGTCTTTTTTGCACGCTAGCTGTCCTTGAAGATATTGTGACCGATGATAAGGTGTGGAAGGACATCATTCCATACATCCGGAAAATACCAATGTCACTTTATGGCTATCGCTAGATTTATTAATTTACTTGTAGCAGATTTTTACAGGTTAAATTTTATTTCGATCCGCCACATTAATTAAATCAGTTTTTAATTCATGTTTTTGAGGTGAAGTGATTTATTGAAAAAAATAACACGAAGAATATCACAGGTCTATGTAGAAATGTATGAACTGACTGCCCTATTTTCTATGTTCGATAAACAAACTGTGAATAAACACTCTTTATGCACAGTATTAAGGGTGTGTTTTTTTATGTTCACATGTAAGTGCTTAAATGCAATAATTACTCTTCATTTTTTTCCGGCCCGCCTTCATTTTCAATTTCAGTAATCTGGCCCTCATAAGAAAGTAGTTCAATAGCCCTGCTGTAGACTAATCGTTCGTCTGTGGTTTTAGCACGGTGCAGTAATCAAAGCAGTGGCAATACTGAGACAGCAGATATTGAGATGGCTTCTAATGACCGAAGCTGGACATAACTTTGGTTGTTGTTTAACATAGATTTGTTTGAACAATCATTTTCTACGTTATGCCATGTTAAATAAACAGAATTGTAAGGTATATGTAAGGAGAAGGAAAGACTCCCGCTATCTCTGCAAGAAAGCAGTCGCGTTGTTACTGCAGTCAAACAGTATCTCCAGCTCAGACAAGCTTGCTCAGATCGCGGCTCATTTGTTAACAGCCTCTCAGAGCCAATCGAGGACTCTGCTATTTCACCTACCCCCAGGTTGGTCCCGCCCTACATTAGTTAACCCTTTACTGGTTGAATTGGAGACCTTTTTGACGAGAATTGATCATTGTTATTGGGTGAAAAAAATATGATCTATCTCTGGTGATTAATCGACTACTCGACTCTTCAACTACTTTTTGGGAGTAGTTGACGACTACTAAAATGCAGCAATATAATAATTGAATAATGTAATAATGTAGCAATACATTTTTTTAAAAGCAGCTATTTGATTGGCTGGGCCTAGGCAATAAGTGGGCGGGCCTAGGCCCAGCCACACTGACGACTTCAGACGTTTTTTTGGTGGATACAAAGCTTCAATGCCTGGTCCCTCGGCCATTGTTTAGCTAATGTAGCGTAGCCCCCATGGATGTAGGTAGCCCCACTCAAACACAAATGTTGCTCTCGTGACAGGAAGCATGTGGCGCACAGCATTTTAAGCTGGTGCACCGCTGGTGAAACCAGCTAAACCATCTGAAGTCGTCTGTGGGTTGCGCCGGCAATCTTGAGAGTGAGAACGGGACAACTTGTTGTAGCTGAGCCTTTACGGTTACAAAACTGTGATGTTTTTAATGAATATCGGTTAATTGCTGCATCCATAGTTCTGTGTGTGTGCATGTGTCCGCGCGCGCGTGTGTGTGTGTGTGTGCATGCATGCGTATACGCTCTGCATGAGTGTGTGTGTGAGAAGGACCTTTAGGGGTTGGTGGTGCTGTGTGTGTGTGTATGAGGGAGGGGGGGGGACTTGAGGGGTGGGAATTGTCAATTTGTTTGGCTCATTAGGCACCGTCTGTGTTTCTGGGCAGGTTACTGCATGTGTAACTGCGTTCGGGACGCGTGTGTTTGTCTTGGGCCATGTGTTGTATACACATGTGTGTGTGTGCATCTGTGTGTGCGTGTGTTGTATACGCATGTGTGTGTGTGTGTGTTTGTGTGTTTTTTTTGGGTGTGTGTGTGTGTGTGTGTGTGTTTGTGTTTGTGTTATGTGTGTGTGTGTGTGTGTGTGTGTGCGTGTGTTGTATACGCATGTGTATGTGTGTGTGTGTGTGTGTGTGCGTGCGTGTGTTGTATACGCATGTGTGTGTGTGTGTGTGTGTGTGTGCGTGCGTGTGTTGTATAGGCGTGTGTGTGTGTGCGTGTATGTGTGCGTCTGTTGTATACGCATGTGTGTGTGTGTGTGTGTGTGTGTGTGTGTGTGTGTGTGTGTTGTATACGCGTGTACAATGAGACATGAAGTGATCATCCCTTGCCACACAGTGGTATCATGTGGTATTGATTCATCCTGGTTCTCGTCAGCAGTGGGATTCTGACCCTCCGTGCCTTTCATGTATTTCCCCCGCTTTCCACCGGAGCTCATGGCTTTAATAGATGCTCATTAACACACAGCAACGTGCATCGGCCGTATTTTATCCCAGGGATCAATTGGTGATCGGAGGGCAGAAAACTGGGAAACTGGTGAGGTTGGTGAGGGTTTTATAGTGCGCAGACATAATAAGCACGACTGCTTTGTTATGAGTCCTATTGAACTGAGGAGTGGGAAAGATGTTTTGCTGTAATTTGTACTCTCGACAGACTTTATTTATATATATATATATATATTACCCCATATTTTTACCCCACTGTGTTTTCTGAGAATGTCTTACTACATTCTGTATCTGTAACAATGGTGCACGCTGGATAGTTTTAATTAAAGGAGTTAGCAGCGCCTTTGCCTACTAGCTGTAAAATATAACTATTAGGGCGACACTACAACTGGACCATCAACCCTTTTAGCCTAACCCATTAGAGATAAACGCCATTTAGGATGAAGTGCGTGTTTGTATTTAATTGAAAGGTCAGGAATGTAAGTACTTACTTTTGATACCGCTGTATATTGGTCATCCAGTACTTATGGAGTGCTCACGGAGAATAATTATGCAAAAAATTAGCTAAATATCTCATAATAATGTTATTGCTAAGGTCTGAATAGAAAAACTAATAATGTGGAATGGCTAATATGCTAAAACAAACAAACAAACAAACAACTTCATATACGCCATTTTCCATGGCACTTATAATTTCTCTTTTTATTTTCATGCAATTTTCTTTAGTTTTTTGATGGGGCTTTCAGATGTGGGCTGGCATTACAGCAGCACAACCAGCACTTATAAAGTGCACTGGACACGGGAAGGTTAAAGAGCAGCAACAGAAACCCAACAATATCAGCAGCAGCACCGAGAGAAAACAATTAATTCACAATCAACACGCTCCCAGAGAGAGAGCGAGAGGGCTATTTTCTGATATACTGTGCCTGGGGGTGGTTATTGCCCTCTGTTTATTACAGAAACGTTAAGTGGCACCAGAAAGAGAACATATTTGGTGGGTCTTGTTTTGTAAGGGATAAGTAAAGGATCTGGCATATTCTTGTCAATAGAGGGTTGGAAACACAACGTCCTCAGAAGACCTCTGCTCATAGTGACGCATGCACACACACACACACCAACACACGCGCACACACACACACACACACACACAACAGACCTTTTTTCGAGTGACTTTATTGGATGGGGTATTGAGTGGTTTCTATTTCTTCCTTCCTTTTTTTCGAGTGTGATCTTCCACTGCTGGAAGTTACTCAGCCTTTGAGTGACATTTAACATGACGTACGAAGCAGGACATAGCTGGCAATAAACGGAACAGACATCTGTGAATAGCATCTTGCGATAGCCGTGTTGGTGTGAGGCGCAAAAAAAAACCAACCCAACGCAATGTTGAATGAACTAATCAACCCTTTTATCGTGTTTTGCATTGCATTTGCATATTTACACACGCACACACACACACACACACACACACAGACACACACTCCGGTCGTCGGCTGCGTGACTCATCCCTCCTGGACGCATCTTGTTTTGCGGCGTGACAGTGAAAGTGTCGCATTTATGAGCAGCATGCGCCCAGCCACCTCTGTTAACTCGGTCATTCAGAAGACGCCCAGACGTCCTTCCAAGCGTTGTTTTTTTGTTTTTTTTTCGCTTTGTTTTTCTGTTTTTTCAGCCGGTCAGCCGATGAACAAGCGGCGGGGGTTAGCACATGCAAGGTCCTCCGGAGGCGCCACCGCAGTCACGTCTCTGTGCAAATGAAGCCCGGGCCGCGCGGCCAGGCATACAAATAATCACAGCAGGCAGGCCGACTGCACTGTAATTAACTGCGGCGGGGAGCAGAGGTTTGGTTTTTCATCCCGTTCTTCTCAAGGATGTAAGTCACAGCAAGCCGTGGGTGAAGGAGCAGGGCGGAGGCCGCGATGCGGGGTGATAGATGGTGTGGATTAGGAGGAAAACAAAACACAAGTGGAGTGGTGCAAGGTTAAAGAATGATGCCATGCCTCTGAGTGAGTTTGGTGCCATGCAAAGAGTGAAGAGCGGCTTCAAAACACATGCTTTAGGGCTTCACACCCAACCCCTGATTCTTTAGCCAGGACAAAGTACCGGTGAGCGCTTCACACTGAGCGATCACGTTCTTCTTTTGTACTGACAATTGGAACATGGAAAGTAAATAGTACAGATAAAGAAGGGCAGGGGGGTGGGTGTCAACAGTTAGCTTCTGGGCTGAACACAAAAAGTTGGCTACTACTTTAAGTCAGTATTTATTTGATAAGTTTAGATTTCAGTGGATTCAGGTCTGTAGGGCGGGTGACCGAGGCAGGAGGATAATTTGAAATGCACATTTAGCTGTCTTTGCCAAAGTGCTACTCTAGGCAATTGCCTAGTTCAGCTAAATGGATAAGGAGATTGCTCAAACAGAAAATACTTCAAATCACGTTCAAAGATTTTGATACTTCAGTGTGGTCACTCATTGCATACATGACAAAAGTCAGTGGATAGAGACGAAAAACACCAATACACAAAATGCCTTAAAAACATGATATATAGTAACATACCAATCAATACGGGAGAATACATCTATTTTCGGTGGCATCCCTGGACAGAGAAGGGGTCTGAATGTCTGGGTTCAGACATTGTGACACGATATTCCCAGCTCTTAGTAGCACAGCACTTATTTTAACCTTTTTAAATTACACCTGGGTAGCACACTTGCCGATTATTATTTTTGACATGAGATTATGTCAGTTTCACACCCGAAGCTTCTAGTGCTATTGGTATTGTAAGGTGGTGGTAGTGCACATGATTTATCCCAAGTGCACATGGGTGATAGCGTAGCATTTTCACTTCAAGTGAGATTATTCCAGTTTACCGATCTATATTTTTTATGGAGGGGCTTTTTTTTTTGTTATCTGTGAAAATCTGCCCAAAGCAGGCACTGGCCCACTTCAGACATTTATTGTATTTCTATTGGCTGTTTCTGAAGTTGCGTTTGAAAGGAAAGGAAAAAAAAGAATTCTCTGCAATACCCTCAGTGCAGGCTATTCTCTAAGACCGAACAGGGTACTTTTCCAATTACAGATTGCCTGCTTTTCAAACGACGAGGGTACTGCCAACCCCTAAGAGCCATTAAAACATGACTCAAATGTACCAAGGGACTGGAGAGTGGATGTGATGAGCTGCTACCGTAATGGTGTTGTAAGAATAGATAGGAACCTCCACCCACACAAAAAGCAGACAAAAAAACCCTAATAAATTCATAACACAGTATATGGCCCTTCCATGGCTTTTGATATATTAGCACGCAGGGGTTGTGTGTGTGTGTGTGGGAGATGCCTGGCACAAGTACTGACATAGAAGTATTGGCCCTGTTCCAGCTCTGCTGCAGAAGTTCGAGTGCCTTGCCCAAGGGCTCCCCATCAATAGTTGAGTAGAAAACAAAACACTTGTTGACAGATGAACTGGTAGACCATTGACCATTTCATCATTTTCTTCCAGTTTTTGGCTTGTCCTGTCCAACAATTCATTGGACAGACTATGTATTTCTTTGCTGAAACTAATCATGACATTACCTTAGTTTTAGCATATAAATGATGGCAAAATAATATAACAATAATACAAGTATTTTTAGTATGTTTTCATTTGGAAAATGATTCAATTCAATCTCCGAGAGTACTGGGCTGCCACATTGCAGTGCCTAGGAGCCCTATCGCAAATCTAATGCCAGGGCCTAGGTCAAGGGCAGTAGTTTTCATCCAACATTCATGGGTTTTGGTGTGAGAGGTAATCGGAGCATGTGAACCCAAGGAGAGCAATCAAACTCTGCAGGGTTCCAACCTGGGGACCTGTGGGAGCAGTTCGACCCTCTGCCTAAAACCTTTGTGATGTGTGCCCACTTTCTGAAGCTGCAACAAACAGTGTTCTTTTTGTAATATCATATCAAGGCACAGTATATCGTGCGAGGCAATTTCGTTAAAAGGCCATTTACTATAGTAGAGCTAATGTTATCCTCCAGACAACACTGACGTGATTCCTTCACAAAGGCTAAATTACCCTAACCCGCTGCTGAAAGAGATTGGCCACAGCTGTATGTGTCAGCTGAAAATATCCGCTGCTGTCGCATGCATCAGCCGTTGGTCCACTCCCGATGGTAGGACAATAATTAAATAAGTTCCTCTATCAGCCACACATTGCTGTTTCCCTGACAAGCTTGTTGCAAAATCCTCATTGGTGGACGAGCAGCCTCTTAGCTAGAGGTAAGAGACTAACAGACAGATAGCAATTTTCTTGCTACATGAGTAACAAAGACTAATGGGGCCTTTGCTGTCAGGAGTGGAATAAAACAGAGAGTGAAATGGAAATACAACTGGGCTCCGGCAGTAAAGCCAGAGCAACAAAAAGGTGGGCTTTGTCATTTTGCAAACGTCTGACAGTAATCTATTAATTGGTGCACAATAATGGCCGTAATTCTGGTCATTTGCGGTGTCAACCTTGTGGATAATGCTGGGTTTGCGCCGGTTGCCAAGTGTCAGCTGTCTTGGAGGTGAGGATACTTGACTGCTCAAAGGCCAGGGGAGGCTGTGCTGGATTGGTAATAGCTCACATTTTGCCTCCTGCTCTGCAGCAGATAACGGCCTGCAGCCTGCAACAGTGTTCCCAGACGCTCGTAACAAAGCCCTCACCTATTCTCGGGAAGCTAGAGTAGGTGCTTCACATTCGCAGGTTGGCTGGCACACACTGCAGGACTGTATACAATACAGGAACAGGTGCAATAGAAGGACAAGCATCAGGCAAAGAAAGAAAAAAAGACCCACTGGCAAATTGGCTGAGGTTTTTTCACATTCACCATTGTGTGGTTGTTGTCACAGCCGCTCTGGTTTGGTGCGGTAGTCTGTGTTTTGGCTGCTGCGGCCCAAATAGTGCTCCCACGATCCACAAAAGTTAACATGGGCATCCAACAGCTACATTATACAACAGAACATTTAATGGCTGATGTGGATGCCAACCCCCTTAAAAGAAGAAGATTTATTTTGATTCCTGAGAACTCTATCTCCAAACCTGCATAGGCTACAGGCAGTTTTTCCTGGTGTATGTAGTGAATACGAGGTTCAATTGAATAATGACTATGTAAATAAACACAAGCAGAATATTTTAAATATTTTATGTCTTTTTGCATGGAATGGAGTAGTTGGATGAGTTTTTTTTGATTAATCACCCGTTGCCCCTTCTAAATATTAAACAGGATGCAGCGTTTACATGTCGTAAAAGGAAAAAAAACGTACCGCACCTGCCAGAAAATAATCTAATTGAGGGAAGCACAATAAACCATGGCTATGGCCGGAAGCTACGCTCTTTGTTGAGTGTAAAGATGTTTCACCTACACTTGGGCGCACAAAAAACGAATGTAGTGGCTGAAAGAGCAATGCTATTTTTTGTTGTGTTCGGCTTCTTGAATCGCTGTGATTGGATTGGTTAATGGACTCTGGAGGCCATTTTGTTTAACAAAGGTACTCCTCCCTCCCCCCCTTTCCAAGACACACACCCACACACCCACATACACACATACAACCTCCCATCTAATAGCGTACAGCTACTCTTGTTTCTACATCGTGCCACGGTGATGATTCTTTAATGTCAGGGTTTCTAATGAAAAGGTCTGGAATGATGGGAACGCTAGCTCACAGGCTGTGTCCCGGCGATGGCAAACCCACATCTACCTTTTGTTTGGCGCTGTACAGGCTAACATAACATACCTGTGTTTTCCACAGTTCCCCTCAGGGTTGACTAAAGTACCGATCTGCCTTCTGTGTGCGACGATATATGTGACCCATATCGGTGTCAGTATTTGTCTCCACCGCTCCACCACTCTAGCTGCTGAAGCAAACTAGGTGGAGCTTATGATTATTTCAACTAAAGAACACATCTTGGGTTTTTTCTCATTGGCGACATCCCCAAGGAACCATTCAAGCGCGACAACGCGTATTTCCTGATCGTCAGCATAGCACCCTGTGATTAAACATTTACCTTTTGGTGGCCTAGTCTTCCGTCATTGTTGTTCAAATGCACATTAAACAGTTCACCGAGCCCTGCTGTTGCTTTGTTCAGCAGAATCCACGTGAATATTGTATTCTTCAAGCCTTAAAAAGTGCAATATTCATGCAAATTCATCGCCTTCAAGTTTAAGTCTACACTACACTGGGCACACGATATGGCAATTCTTCTTCTGACCTTTTTAGATTCATTTTCTTTCCTTTCATTTGTTTGTCAAATGTTTTTCGGTAGAGAAACGAATGAGAACACTGTCTTGGAGATAATTGTTTGGACACATGTGAAAACATCCGTTTCTAATGTAATGTAATCTAAATCTAAATGTAAGCACAATCCGTTCCTTGAACAACATACAACATGAATTTGTTTTCATTCTGCTCTTAAAACGTCATTAGAATGCAATTTTGCTTTTGTTAATGACTTGTATAAACTCCAAGAACCTGCGCTTAGTCTTTCTACAACTATTCCTCTTCCAACCATGGTTACAGAGTGTTCTCCTCACGGTAATCCTTCTTGTCACTTAAATGATCACCCCACCAATGTTTCGTTCAGCCTCATGATTTTGTCTTCCTCTTTTGTCTCAGTATACTAGGCACCGATATCATTTCCCAAAAATACATCTCAAAAGAGATAATGAATGATGATTGCCAGGATCATTGTACAATTTATTCAGTAGAGCAAAGCAGCAACAAAAAAAATACATCCACTATTTTACATGGGCACTCTACCATGTGAAACGATAGCCCCATCGGGCTTGCATAGCGTACACCTCACACGAATGTAACTAAATGTAGTTCTGCATAGCGACTGCATACCCTGTGGACTAGTGTGCGATCAGGCACATCCTGTTTTGAGTTGCTGTTGCTGGTTTTTTTTTTAATGAGCCTTGCAGAGTCTTGTCAAGTCTCTATCCAAAGCAGAGCTGTACATGGTTAAGAGCTTCAGGATATATTGGCTCACCTTAATAAATCACCTCACTAACGCATACGATATCCTGTGTATGTATGGTATATATGTTTACAGACACACACATCTGCGCGCATGCACACACACACACACGCACACACGCACACACACCTACACACACACACACACACACACACACACACACTTATGTACAACTTATCTCGTATCACAAAGCAGTGGGGTAACAGAGGTGAGTGCAACATCCTGATTGCTGTTATCTGGCTTGTTGTGGTTTATTTTCCTCCAACTCCAAGTGGAATTGGTGGAGGAGGCCCTCTGGAGATCTCAGAACTAGATAGTGGTTAGACGGGACACTGCTGGAGGTGGTAGTAGCAGTAGTAGGAAGGTTCTGTGGATTGGGTGCAATTCCAAGAGGAAAGCAGGTAATAATATGCAGGCTGGTTTAAAGTGCTTTAGTCAGACATGACTTAACAGTTATTTTGCTTGAAACTGTAGCCATGAGAAAAAAGTCATTTGGAAGGCATGTATTTCTTGTTTTCAACATGACTTGACATTGACAATATATTTAATATAATATATTTATATTTGTTTTCTAATTAATTTACTGCTTTAATGCTCTGGCATTGTTAATCTTCCATTTGAAAGTACACTATAATCTGCCAACTGAAAGTGTTACCTGAGCGTGTAATTAATTTGAGTCTTCAGTGTCTTTAAATCCAGTTTGGATTAAAGGTTTGACTACTTTGCTTTGGCGGCCGACATTCAGATCATTAGTTCAATGAGGTTTTATGTATATTTCCTAGAGATTTTTTCCTTCCCGATACCGATTCCTGAAATTCCTGAACTTGCGTATCGGCCGATACCGAGTACCGACCTGATACCAATGAGGTTTTTTTTCTTTCATTGAAAAGCTGAATATTAGGCTAGCCCATTTCCAAATTTCCAAACTACAATAAATGACTGAATTGTATGCAATATAACTAATATAATAAAATTGTATTATAAAGTTTCTTAAAAATATATAAACACATAACAATACAAACTGTAGCAGCCAAATTAACGTTTTAATATAAATTGTGTATATTTTTTGTGTTTGTTTGTTCCCTATATTAATGTGACCTTTCTTATGATAGTCATTGTGTGTCGATTATATAAGGGTTCTTATTGTTTGCGCGATATATACGTGCTCTACAACAGTACAAAGCAGGTCGAAATCTGGGTGACCAGCCAATCTCCGGTCTGGGAGTAACGCACATAGACTGTATAAAATATAGGTTCAACTGATTTTCCATATGTGTACATTTGTGGAAACTAGCTAACTAGCTAACTAGTAGATTGACTAGCTAGATAAGTTAGTCTATCAATGTTCTTAACACAACGCAGTCCGCTGGCAATAATAGTCGACCCGTTTCATTGTCAACATCCTCTGACGCTCACTTCCGTTATGTTGTGGCTTTTGCATTTGTGTTTTCTGTTAATACACTTGCGTTTTTCGAATTTGCAAAGCGTTTTGGATATGCAGTTCATTTGACACATCTTGGCCACCGTAAACTAAGCTTTGGATAACAAATAATGACTTAGACATGGTCATTATTGTATTGTGTGTGTATATATATATAATAAATAGTTAAACTGATTTTACTGCGTGTGTATGGATTGGATCGGAGTGGTTTTAAACAACAAGCTGAGGTTTCCAAAAACACAGCCAATCTTTGGAGGAAGGAATTAGATAACTATTCGCTAAGGAAACACATAATAATACATTGAGATTCTCAATGGGTTTGTTCTCAATTTGAGAACAAATACACGCAGACAGAAACCAGGAAGCATGTCCAGCACTCTGTGAGACAACAATGTAACACAGCCCACCATGCCACCCCTCAAGCATTAATATTCATACATATTTAATGGAATGGAAATTCAAAGTGTGCATGGCCCGATTTGATCTTTTCAGTTCATGTTTTCTCATAACATATCCAGAACATTAGCAACTATTTGATTATGTTTGTGTGTGTGTGTGTGTGTGTGTCTGTGTGCGTGCATTTGTGTGTGCGTGTCTGTGTGCGTGCATTTGTGTGTGCGTGTCTGTGTGCGTGCATTTGTGTTGTGCGTGAGTGTGTGTGTGTACTTCTTGAATAAAACAACAACCAAGTCATTTTCTGCCTTAATCTTTAGCATTGTAGGTCGATGAGATTAGTGGCTGAAATTAATCTCCTACCGCCAACAAATCAATCACATATAGCCAGAAGTCAAATGCTAGCATGTTTTGTCCTAAAATCGCTTGTAGCTTGGTTCTTCCAGCTGAGCTGCATTTGAAACAAGTAAAGACTGGAAAAAGCAGAGTCTGTGTAAGTGGCAGCCCAGCTGGGGTGCTGTTCTGATCAGGCTTGCCCTCAGCTAATGATGTTCATTCTGAACGCTGGTCTTGAGGGATGAATGGGGGTGGGGGTGGGGGCGGGGGGAGCAACTGCATTCATGAGTGAATGCTGCATATTGCATAGCAACTCTTTTTTTAAATCAGAAAATAAGCTTGTCACTGTGAACCAAGGACAACAAGCGTTACCATTTTCAGACAGGAGTGAGGCGTCTGAGGGCCTAGCATGGCTGGGTAGGAGACGTTTAGCTAGCTTGTTATTGACAGGCAGGTGATTCGGCTCTGGCTGTGGTCTTGTTAAGGAATATCAGTCCCTGCTTATCTGCTGGATAAGGGGTTTTGTTACCAAAATGAGCACACAGGGGGATGGGGATGGACATAGCCTAAGCGCTCATTAATTCACTGTAAACGAGGTGTTTACTGGTCAGCCTTTCACATGTGCTTCATGTGCTATTTTGTTGACATGGGGAGGTCTGCCAGTGTTTATAAATGACCATTTTCATTAGCGGATAGACATTGATTTCACAGATCTGTTGGAAAAACATCAGCCTTGGTTCAGCTCTGTTGATAAAGACGGTGAGAGAAAATATTAAAATATTTTGTAGATTCTGTGGGATTATTAAAAAAAAGTTTACAAAAGAAATCCACAGTGAACCGAATCAGTCAAAGGCATTTTTGAATGAAGCAACCACTTTAATGTACACATCACGTTCGCCAATTGCAATCATTTAAACTGTAGACACCATTCCTTAGACATAACTATTTGGTAGGAATTGGTATAATTGGCATTATTGGTGTGTGATACAGCTGAACTATCTAGTAGAAATGGAAGGTGTCATTACAGCTCCCTACCAACAAAAATGAAAAAATGTATTTAATGATTGTCTGGGCTCTGTTCTTCTAAGCTCCAGACCTGTTTGACCTCCGGTGAGGCCGTGACGGCATGAAAACCGCTATGATGGATGACTACGTCCCGCACATTTGACGTTTCAATGATAAACCACAACGAGTGGCAACGTGATGGTGTATTTCCACACAGCGAATGATACCAATCAGAATGTTTTGCCGTGTCGAGTTCCCCTTTGCAGATTACAGTAATTTCAGATCTCACGACCGCTTAAAACACCTCAATGCGGGCCCCTGTCTCTGAGCCACTCGGTCGGGCCAATAAGCTTTCATCTTAATTAAGATATTAAGTATATTTTGATATGTCTACATTGGTGGAAATTATCACGGCCTACATAACCAGTACACAACTACTCATTGAGATTTGGACCATATATTTGATTAGAGTTTTCTGGTATTTCTTGCATCCCTATTACCCAGAACTGTACATTTATAAATTGAGTAAATGAATCAAATGTATTATAACGATATGTATAACAGGCCTTATTATTAATTGTGAAAGCTAGCTAGACATTTTGCAGTATGGTAGAATATGCCACACGGGCGATCAATTTCAACCGTCCCTTCGTGACAACAGCCGCTGGATTAGAGAGCTGGTGACTCGGCTGGGAATGCTAGCCTGGCAATGCTAACGTTAGTCGCGGCTGAGCTTGCCGTGGATAAATTCAGATTAGCCATTGGTGCATTCTAGAACACTCAATGGCAGTTTTTCGGTGCTGGATTTCGATCGTGTGCCTCTCGCTTTTGGGAAAAAACTCTCAAACCAAAAGAAACCTTTCACAGAGTTATAGCCAATAATTTGGTGAATAATTTTGGTATTCAGCTATTGCTGAGGCTATCAAGTTTATGCTCAAAGAAGAAAAGGGATATCAAATTAATCGCTGTCCGAACAGACCAAATCGATCGGGTTAACAGTGACTACCGGGCCGTTTCCTCTTCGAACGAGGCCGCGCCTCGGCAGCTGTACAGAAATCATGGCCACGCCCTAAGCCCACAAAGCCGAAGTGCATTCTGGATTCACGAGGCTGCTGGCCCGGAAAAAATGTGTCCTCTTACTAAATTGTTGCATTGCAAAAATGTAATATGCAGTGATTCTGAGACAGAACCCCTGAGTTGTTGTACATCACCAAGAGACGTTTTATAACGATGTCAAAGTGTTTTAGGCTGTATTATTCCTTAATGGTCCCCAATGCTGAGC
Source organism: Trachyrincus murrayi (assembly GCA_900323305.1). Lineage (NCBI taxonomy): Eukaryota > Metazoa > Chordata > Actinopteri > Gadiformes > Macrouridae > Trachyrincus > Trachyrincus murrayi. The sequence continues at coordinate 10,109 of OOFB01012340.1, read as the reverse complement.
AACATATCCTGTATTGGCCAGTTCAACTGCACACAGTGCATGAATGCCAATTTGTGAGTATTGTTTTCACAGCATTGTTCAGTGAACAAACTTTCCATTCAGCTCTAGTCTCTAGTGATTCATGATTTGCAACTGATGTATTACTGTTAAACCTCTGGTTTAAGGAGAAGGCATAGGCGGCATTCCAATGAACAGGCATTGGTAATCCAAATACTTAAATGTGTTTTTATTTGAAATCCCCTCCCACTTCAAAAAAGTGGGAGTAACATGCGCGAGTGGCAGTAACAACAGATCGAGGGGCCATGCAGTCTGTGTGCTGTAGCCTTGATCGTTTTTTTGTGTGCTGTCGCCGTGTAGCGCTATGGCTATCGCTTCGAATCACTCCGGCTAGCGGCATCGTCAGGGAAAGCTACAGCACACCACAGAGAATTAGATGCAAGACTGTCAATTAGTTTCTAAGAGGCCCCAAATGTGGCATGGGGTTGGCCAGGCGTGCGGTGCATTGTAGCATGACACCTGATGGCTAATGGAAGTTGACATGGCTTCTTGTGGAATCACACTGTGTTTTGGGGGAGGGAGGGGGGGGGGGAGGGAGGGTTGGGGAGGACTCGGCTGCAGTCAAGTGTGGTCGGCTCGGGAGGCCAAGGAGAAGCCTATTCCTCCCGGCTTCGTCTCCAATTAGCAAGGCCATGCGGCGGGGCCCCTGTTTGTCCCCCATTAAATTGTTAATCAAATGGAACAGAAACCGGCCTCTGGAGAGAATACCCTTTCAGGCGAAAGCCTACCGCAGATGTAATGAAATAAAAATGATTCATCGTTTGTTTCTGTTGTGACAGTGTCTCTCATCCCGCTCGTCACCGTACCTCAACGGCTAGCGGAGGGAAATATATACGCTGATACCTCTTTGGTGTACTGGGCAGGGAAGCACATGAGGTTTGCGTGTAAATAAGCCAGGCTGCTTTTCCTCTTCTTTCTTCTTCTTTTTTTTAAAGCCGTTAAAAGAAGATTGCGACAGGGGTTATCGTGCGCTCCAGTGGTCGCCGGACGCACAGCCCTAGTTTTGTGAAGCTATTTCTTGTGAGCGCCGCCGGAAGAATCCCCACAGGTCGAGCCGGTTTCTGTGGAAGTGATGAGGAGGGAGAGGGAAGGGCTCCGGTGTCAAGGCCACTTGCGCTGCACGAGTCTCCTCCTTTTTACCTTCAAATAACCTTCCGCCGTCTTATTTACGGCGACGAGTGGATGACCGGAGCACGGGACGAGACCTCCTGTCTCCCTCACCTAGAGTCTCTGCGGTGTTGTGCCCCCCCCCGTGTGCGACACAGTATGCCGGGCTGTCACGAAGGACACACCATTAGTGTTTTTTATTTTGTGTGCCGTACTTTGGCCCAGTGAAGGCTGTCTGGAAGAGCGGCTGTTTAGTTCTTTCAACTCTGACGGTGTGCCGGACAGGTGCATGGGCTGCAATAAGCCCTGTGCTCTCTGGAGAGCCCTGCTCTTTTTTTTTATGTCTTGCCGTATCTAAAATATGTTGATTGAATGAATTGATTGAATAACTACAGCTTATGAAGACAAAATGTCGGTTATTATTGCTGTTAGGCTCAAGTAACTCGAAGTGATATCTAATTTCCAGCATAACTGCACATGCTGGCAGGTGATGCCTTTTTGGGATGATACTTGATCCGTCGCGATAGATATGCTTTAACACATTTGGGCCAGTATAATTGAAAAAAAAGCCGTGAACGTAGAGAGCTCTCCGTGTTTGAAATTGGTTTCTTGTGGCAAAAGGAACATTTACATGAAGGCACGGCCCATTTTCCATGAAGAAGCCTGTGGAATGGGCAGCATTTAACGGGCCACATTAGGGGATCAGAATGATGTGAGGTATTCATCGCAAATGGTGACTGCTGCACGCACGTGTTCCCGAAGGGGCATGTCGTAGACATAGCCCACGACTTCCTCAACACACACACACACACACACACACACACACACACAAAGAGCTATTAAGATAATGACAAACAAAGACATCATTGCCACCTTTTCATAAACCCGGGGTACACAGAATTGGAGAGGTAACATTACTACAATGCCTTTCTAGTTTTTTACTATTAATATTATCCAGATATTATTACACCGGGACAATCTTTTCCTTTTATAACCTTGGTGGCTCATCAAGCCACAGGAAATCTAGGGATGAGCACGAAGGCATATGAAGCCATTACCGTTCTATTACTCCTGCTCTGTATTTGACTCGCATATAAGGTTCCCCCACCCTCTTCCATTGTTCAAATTCTCTTCAATCACCTGCCCCGAGTGGCCGTTGAGGCAGCAATGGTGAGGAAATGAGAGAGAGAGAGAGAGAGAGAGAGAGAGGGAGGGAGGGGTGAAGAGAGAGAGGAAGAGAGACTTAATAAATGGCCCCCTGGAAATCCCAGAGTGGCAACAGATGATCGCGATAAAATGTGCCACTTGCACCATCCAAAGGAAATAGGGGAGGATTGGGCATTTGGGAAAAAAAGGGTGGAGGGGCTTAATCTCATACTGCGTGCTTCTGAAGTAGTGTTTGAGTGTTAGTCCTCTTCTCTCGCTCTCAGGTCAGTGCCCACTGAGATCAAGGCTAGACTGCAGATGGTTTCAGGCTTTTCTTAGGGGCACTTTTTGTACGCTATCGGCTGTCTACGGGTGGGACCGCAGTAACTGCTGTGCAACTGGTCGTTAAGTGGGGTTAATTTGAGACTGATTGACACATCTTAAAGGGCAGCCACCTTTTGCTCCCGAGGTGCATAGTAATCGCTCTGCAGTTGCCTGCGAAGTGGCAGACGAGAGCTTCCTGAAACTTAAGTGCATGCTTATTGCGAGTGCGAAGGAAGGAAAGACAGTCAAATGGAGGTTTTGTCCCCATTTGACTTTTTTACCGTGACACCTAATTTCCTAGAAACCTGTTAACGTTAAAGTTAAAATTCATGCTGTTATGAAGCGAATGTTGTGCGTGTGGGCGTGCGTAGCATCCTAACCACAAATAATAATGATTATACTCCTGAGACATCCTCTGAGCCCTCCCGCTGGTCGCCATTAAAATCCCAATTCTCATGGTTCACATTCTTCTGCATGATGTATATTGAATGCAACATTTGCTTTACGCAGCATGACGATCTTCTACATTACCACTCGCTGCTTTTGAAACACCCTCACCCTGTGCTCTGTTGTTTCTGTAGCACTTGCATAGCGTATAGCATGTAGCAAGCGTGTAGGCTATAGGTATCAATGGAAAATAGAGAATATTTTATACATCATAAATCGTCATAACTACCTCTCGTCTTTCTGCGGTAAAACAGAAGAAAATTCCACACTGTTTCTCTCTGTCGCGGTACGGCCAAGATCCATAATCAATCACAATTTTCAGTTTGTGATTGATGAGGGCTTTTAAAGTCTGCCGTGAACAGGCACTTTTTTAGGCTGAACCTATCAAGAGTTTGAGTGAACTTGAAAGATTGAAATCCGCCGTTCTGGAACCAAAGAAATACCAACAGCGCTGGATTGTTTTAACTAAATTCACACTTCAGGTTTGAATTCTGAATTTTCGTAACCTTTCTGAAATGAGGTCCCTGGATCGGAATTCAAACCCGGGTCTTCAAGACGCAAAAGGGGCATGTGGTGCCCTACCCCCACCCACTATAACCAAGCACCAGTTACATGCTTTTCAGGTCAGCATGTCTATTTTTCTGTTAGTAGCATACAGCCACTGGCAACACAACCAGTGTTGTATTCTAAGATATTCTACTGTAATTAGATGTGATGTTGATCATTTAAAAAAAAACAGAACGTTGATAAAACCACAAATTTCCGTGCAACCCTGCATTGAAATGATTGCTATTCCAGTGAATGGGGTTCACAGAAGTTGTTTCCGTGTCCTCGTCCGACAGCACAGGTTTGGATGGTATAATGGGATAAGGGCTGGGCTCAGGATGGTATAATAGTACGAGGGCTCGGCTCAGGATACTGGTTCCTCTGTCATCACTCTTTTTAAAATTGCTTTAGGGGAACAGAGTGACCAACAAAACAATATGAGTCCATCACATGCTACTCATAAAAATGAACTTTTCAGTCTTCTTTTAGAGAGAGGCAGAGAGAGAGAGAGAAAAAGTTGTGGTTCAGTCAGTGGCACTCAGTAGATCGTAGTCGTAACAACTGGAAACACGAAGGGCTTTCTTCTGCACTACAACTATGTGAACGATAAAGATATGGTGTGCTGGTTTAACTGAAGACACTAAAGAAGATCTGAAATGTCTGTAAAAAAAAACAGGTTTGTTTTCCTCCACTGTCACTGCATTCGTGGGGATTTACAACTGGATGGCCATGGCAGATTTAATTGTGATACCTACCTATCCAACTCCATGTGAGACCTCCAAACATCTCCATTATGTTGCGAACCAAGCATGTCAGCGTTCCGCTAATTAGAGAGGCGCTTGCCTTCAAGCTTCACACAAACGAAGGCATCTTTGGTATTTTAATGTTAGACTTTTCTAGTTTTGAGTTTTTAGTCATTTAGCAGACGCATGTATCCAAAGTACAATACAGTGATTTCTGATTCATGTCATGAAGGAGTAGGTCAATGGTCAAGCATATTGCTCAAGGACTGCAGCCATGATGG
>OOFB01012303.1:0-12733 GCA_900323305.1 Trachyrincus murrayi | reverse complement strand
CACAATACACCCCCCGCCCCCCCTCAAATCAACAATATCAACTTTCCTTCCGTGAATTTCCTTCAGGGATATTTGAATGTCCTAAATTAGAAATATAAATCTATCTATCAATCTATCATAAATCTATCTCTCTCCTATCTATCTATTTATCTATCTTTTATCCATCCATCTCTCTATCTATCGCTCCTTGACAAGGATGTGAATGTTCTTTAGATGCACCCCTCCCCCCCTCACTCGTCCACCCCCCCTCCCCCTCCGCCTCCGCAGTAATGTCCCTGAGAATGGGGTAATTAGAGCGTCCGTGGGGTAATTACCAGGGAGTTTGACTTGTTTAATTAGGGCCTTCCTCTCGGGGAGCCGTCTCCGACTGGTGACAGGGGGAGGCGCCCCTCGCCAGCACGGCGGCGAAGAGATTCCATCCACTTGAAACTGCAGGGGGACGCCGAGGGAAACATGAGAGAGAGAGAGAGAGAGGGGGGGAGAGAGAGAGGGAGGGAGCGGTTAATGGAGCGAGTGGGTGTAAAAGAGAAGGGGGGGGGTGGGGGTAGGAAAGAGCGAGGGGAGGAGGGGTAGAGAGGTGAGAACGAGGCTTGCGGGGGGAAAAGCATTACAGGCTCATGAGTAAAGTAATGGAAACGGATTAAATAATCGAGTCTGAATGCATTTTTCTAGTTGCGCCATTCCTCTGTAACTCCTTAATGATTGTTCTTTTACAATCCCGGAGCCCTCCCAGCGCTTTATGGACCATAAAAGCCTTTCATAACTTATTAAACCATTAGTTCATGAATCCATAAAACGGGAAGAACATTTTGATCGTGTGGCAGTCGGTATTCACGCTAGGAATATCGTTGCCAGCAAAACATGTTGTATCTCAGAAATAACAAACACGTGTGTTTTTATTGATATTTCGCGTGTTTCGTTTTATCCGACACGCGCTCACTTGGCCGATTGATGGCAGGAATGTAGTTGGGAGGGGACTTCTTTTTTCAATTCAATTTAATTCAAAGAGCTTTATTTGTCCACATGGTACGAGGTCACAGTGCATTGAGGACATCTGAGACCGACAACATACAAGTACAGGACAGCAAAGAAGCGCGTGTTAAAAGCAGTGTAAAATGTCCGGTCTAAAATGAGGGTCCTTGAACCACGCTTGGTTTTGAATGGGAGTTAGAATTTTCAAATCATATTACACAAATGTACTAAAGTGTCACACTTTTTTCGAAGTTTGAACACTTTGTCTCCACATTTAGGTAGATAGAAGTGTCTCGCCATCTCATTTTGTCCTACTAGTGCTAGCCATGTCTTAACAACATCTCCAAGTTCGCACCCTCAAAGAAATGTAAACCAGTGTTTAACTGAGCTTGTTAACGTTGACTTATTGTTTAGAGGGAGCAGAGAAACGTCCAATCAACTGATGCATTTACTTACATCAGTTAAATTCAACCTGCAGTATTTAACAGTCATTAATACAATTTGAAGTACTCTCTGGTATAGCAGTGTATCTAAGGCCTCATACATCACTGATTGAGCTTCGTATGGTTCCTATGTCCAAAATATATTGGCTACTTAATAAACCTATATAGATGAGATTATTTTTGGCACATATCCACCGTGATTTCAACGCCACGGTTCTAATTCACTTTAACCGTCGGCGGCAGTTAGCGCCCCATGTTAGCGGCCCATGCTAACTCGGGTTGCAGTGAAACTTCAGCATATCAAAGCAAGGACAGGGACTAGCGATTGCTCCTGTCTTGCCGCTGACGGCCTGGGAAACACACCGCTTGACAGACCCTTGTCTAAATATTCCCACCCTGAGTACACGTGACCAATGAGAACCAGACATTAGCCCTTCCACCTCACTCTTCAGATCCTGACCCCCACCACCCCACCCATACTGGTGGCCATCTCGCAAATCTGTGGAGTTGGAGCATTTGCAGTGCAAAGGGCAACGAGGTCGAAGCCCAAGCCACGAGGGCAGAGGAATTCAGCCAGCCGTGGCTGGAAAGAAGACCCTGACTACACTGTCTCCAGCCGGTCCAAAAATAGGCTGTTCGGAGGAAGTTCCTGCCACCCACCGGTTATTTCTGCCATATGAAAAAAAAACGTTTACGAATCAATCCGACCACATCTTAAATAAATACGTTATAAATGTGTCCTTATAAAGTTCGGACTATCAGATCAGCTGGTGGGCATTAAGATGATGATAAGATTTTGTTGGCACTGGAAGACAGGAAAATTAGTCAGCGCGCTCCGTAATTAAAAAGACCTGTCGGACACATTTCCCCGTTGAATCGTAAACATCCACCTTTCCTTCGTTGTTTGTATCCTGTTGGCCGTGATTGAGAGGCGCCTTTGATGGCCATCTACTTGTTTGCGTCCCAAGATCTACTTTATTGTTATGATTAAGTTTTTGCTTGCGTGTGAACTGTGCCTGTGCGGCCCACTGTAGCTGAGACATACTCATAATTCAAAACACGGGATAGAGACGTTAAGAGAGGTGGGACTCGTCTCAGACAAATATGTTGACTGGCAGCGACCCATTTGAACTTTTGATCTGCGACTGATGCCCGTATCTGGGAGGCCATATTTAGCAAAGACGAGGACTGCCCGTTTGGGAAAGGTTTGACATGAACTATTGTTTTATTCTTAATCTAGTAGGCCTGAAACTAAGTAATATTTTCGTTGGCAATTCATTTGTCGATAAAATGTATTGAAAAAGTTTAAAACATTTGGGCAAATGCCCAAATGTTGATGTCTTACATTTGCTTGCTTGTTCCAATGCCAAAAGAAACAAAAAATGATTTATTTTATGAAGCAATTTCTATAAAGCAAACGACTAAAAACTAACTCATATTAGCATTAGCTTATATGTTTTGTATCATACTTGATAAACGACTAAGACGATTAAGAGACAATAAAAATCACAATCGATTAATATTCTGTCAATCTGTTGCCTATGATCTCCCCCATATGTCATCACATATGTCATGTGTAACAATGTCCATGGGTCCTGTATTCTACATGGCCTAATCCTGGCTCATCAGAAGCAGGTTGTAAACTCTCCCTGATCACAGCACTAGGCCCCTCCTAGTCCCTTGTTTCCTAGGGCCGAATGACAGACATGTGTTTCCCATAACCACGTTCAAACGGACGAATCAGGAGTTATTGTAGCCGGCGCAGATGTGACATGGAACCAATCCGGTGGGGGATATTCCACGTATTAGCTTTGACAGATGTGGAAGACTGACAGTGGACGTCCCGGTGGGGGCATGTGTGGGGGGTGGTGGTGGAGAATTGGATGCAGGGGGCACATAGGGGTAGCCTCGTGAGACCATCCTGATATTCACGTTTGCGTTTCGCAATGAATATCGGTCTGGCCTTGGCCTCGCAACAATTTATTTCCAAATATAAATATATTTTGTTCAAAATACTCCAGACAATCAGAGTGAAGCTCACGCTCTCTTCACTCTTGCCGAATCCGGTTGGAAGTAAAGTAAAAACATCTTGTCCTCTGAGAAAAGCCTTCCGTGCAGATTTATGTTAATCTTTTAACATCGTTATTCAGTCTATTGAGGATAAAAACTGTTCTGATTGCTCCGTAGATTGCTACACTTTCCTTGGGTGCCGCCATAATTTTTTCGGTCCTCGTTCGTCATGAACACCCCTGAGCGCTGATTGGTCCTACCGTTTTTATGGGAAAAGGCTTTTCGACGGGATCAAGACCAGAACGATCTGCAGGGAGAAACAGAATGTGAACCCGCAAAATCGGGACGGTCTCACGAGGCTAACACAGGGGAGGTGAAAGAGGAGATGACTGCTCTCTAACCCTCTTGGAAAATGGGTGAGGGTTAAACAGCAGCAGCATGGCGGATCACCTCTGCTCACCTCTGCCTGCAAGATGAGGACGACTGGTTGTAAAAAGACAACAACAGAAAAAAAACCCACAGGACTTTGAACCCTTGACCCTTGAAGGCCTGGTTGAGCTTTTGTTTCTCGGCGAGTGTATATTAACACTTTGTAAATGTCAGCCATCAGGTGAGACCGACGGGTCATATGAGTGTAAACCGAGGAGGGACCAAAGCGAGGCTATTTCCAGCCCGGTCTTGGCCCTCAGAGATCGTTATGAGGCCCGGGTCGGGTGGACAACATTCAAAAATGTCCGACACGCCGCACGCGGTATCTCTGTCTGTGTGTGGCACCGATGTGTTTCCCCGAGAATGTGAAAACGTCCCGCGGCTCGGTGCGTCTACAGGTAGAGACTTTACCTTAAGGAAAATAAAGTTGGGTACACTGCTTAGACCGCACTGTGAAGTCTTTATTCATATATTTTGGATTATTTCTGATATAGGCCATCTTGTCATGCCATAACGTATGGCATCCTGCCACAAATAAATGATTTTTAATGGTGTTAGATTCCGCGCATAGCACAAATCCTTTTCTCTTAATAAAAATGACGACAACGTTTGTTGTATGGATGCTCCTCTTGCTGTTATTGACCGAAGATTGATTGCGCAACATATAATTAGTCTTTCGAAACTGTTTCAGTGTCTTTGTTCCCGTGATACAGAAATAACCGAACTGTAAATAGAACTCACCACCCCCCCCCCCACAGCCCCGTTTCCAGCGTCTGCGCTGCTTGTGCACAGTCACCTGACTTCTCTCCGTTTATTCCACGAAGCGCTCCACCGCCTCAATTAAAATGATTTATCTCCTAAAAAACGTTGTGCTTTCGAATCCATTTCAAAGCGTTTAAAAAAAACAACAACAACAACAACAAAGCTTTCGGTGTCGGCTGACCCTCCCAGACTTCAGCTATCCGCTACATCCATCTCCTCCGTCTCTTCGAGTATCCTCTCCAATTAGTGAATAAAAACAAGAGCGCTATTCGAACAACACCAGCGCAAAACACCGTGATTCTGAGACCTTTGCAGCGAAGGTGAAAACAGGTGCAGTCTTAGTGGAACGTCTTATCTCACGGTATAGTATATGCAATTGAACTTCTCCCGCTACACCCATTCTCTGTAACCTTGTCATGTGGTTCTCTCTCTTATCTGTGTGGGTGGGTATTGGGGGGGAGGGGGGGGGGGAGTGTGTGTGAGGGGGGAGGTGGTGCTGGAAGCTGTTAGCACCCATCCTTTTCATCCACAACGAGGGAGGGGTGAAACCAGACTCTCCTAGTCCAGCCAGACAGTTAAAAATAATTAACTCTCGGCTCTTTAGCGGGAGGAGACCACAAATCAATGAGCAACTGGGTTCCGGAACACTCCAAAAAGGCCGGGGTAGCTTCTCACAGACGCTAGAATAAAAGTACGAAACAACAACAGTGCAACTCTCTCTGTGGTTCCTGCTGTGTTTCCACAGCCACGCGAGGGTCAGTGTAACGGTAGTCGGCTGCCAAAAGACTTGGTTTTTAATTGGTTCCCTGGTGCTGATCAACCGACTGCTCTCTCCAGGACCCCTGAAGCATATATATATATATATATATATATATACAGCGGTGCCTTCGCCTATTAAAACTGACAGTTTAGCATCCATCACACAATGCTTCCAATTTTTCATCGTTTCTTCTCACAGAGGACACTCGGTTCAAGAGCAGCGTCTGGCTCCTCTGTTGCTCGCTCTGAGGTTCTTTTTTCCCGTCCTTTTGTTAACACACTCTTTTGAGTACGGGTGTATGTGAGGAGTGACGTTAACACCCACCCCTCTTGTCTTGTCAATCAGCACAGTGGCCGTCCATTGTCCGCCATGTCACTTCTGCACCGATCTTTAGGAGGGAGATGGAAAAGCCACCTGACCCCTTTGACAAAAAAACGCAGCAGATACCGGCCCTCCCTGTGATCGTTCTACCATTCGGGTCCTTCCCCCCCCACCCACCCACCCATTCCACTCATTCCATCCAAACCTTTCATGGTTTCAAACACTCACCGAGATCAGAACCCCAGAGGCCCCGCCCCCCAGCCCCCCCTGGTGGAAACGCCCTCTGAGTTACTACTAATGACCCTGTTTGTCTAAAGGGACAACCAGGCTCTCTCTCGCTCTCTCGCTCTGTCTCTCTCTCTCTCTCTCTCTCTCTCTCTCTACTCTGTCTCTCTCTTTCTCTCTCTCTCTCTCTCTCGCTCTCTCTCTCTTTATTGGTATGGAAAACGTACATTCACATTGCCAAAGCACAAAAAGTGCTTAAAAATAATTACATTTATAAAAATTACAAAATGAAATAGTAATTTTCTTTTATATAATACACATTTAAATGTGTACAGTGAGAAAGTAAGACTATAAAAGTAAGACCCGATATGGTCGGGATAGGGGTGAGTAAATCAAACTATACCTGGAACTGGGCCATAGAATGACTTATCTTTACCCATCTCCGTAAACATTATTTAAATTCTCTCTCTCTCTCTCTCTCTCTCGCTCGCTCGCTCTCTCTCTCTCTTTCCTCGCCTCCTCCCCCTTTTTTTTCCACATGCTTGATTGTTCCACCACTTGTTTCCTACTTGGTTTGACCTTTGGTGCCCTCAGGGTTGTTGCCTGGCGGGTGGGGGAGGGTTTGGGGTGTGGTGGGTGAAAGGGGGAGTAGTAGGGTGTGAACTTTCACTGTATGGCAGCGTCTTTGCTTTGGTCGCTTGTTTAGCTTGGCGCGGGGGAACAGACGGAGCAGACACCTGCTAGCCTTGTTATGACACAGGTGTTGAAAAGTGTCACCACAACCCCAGCCTTGTGCGTCTGGAGAACTTTATTAGGGTTCGCCAATACACCATATGTGTGTAAACAAATGTATGTGTGCTATTTCTTTTCTTAATTTTCGGTATTGGTATTTCTGTCTTTTGTTGCACTAATTTTAGAAGAAACCGAAACAACAAATGAGCCATTAAAGCACGTGTGTAAAGAAGCGGTGGCCATTTTGCTTCCGACTGAGACACAGAAATGTCTCATCGTTCGGCGTTGTCCCTGCGTAAACTCCTCATTTGGGTCGGAACATGACAAGGCACCGGCCCTGTCATATTTCATATAATATATATAACATCATAAACAAACCCCAACCCAAGCGAGGCCATCTGATAGGTCCGTGTATATCCGGTGTTTGGTTGTGTGTCTTTCCTCTGTGTCAGCGGTAAAGCTCGCAGGGGTTGGGGGGCGCGGGGGGGGGGTTATCTAAAGTGTGATGAAGCTTTCCTGGGCAACACCCAATTCAATAATACATCCATGGGGCCTGGGCTCTGGAGCCCCATAGCCTACCACCCCCTTCCCCCACAACCCCTTCACTCCCCACCCAGCCAGGCATCGGGTTACCGCGAGCCCGGCAGAGTCATTTGTACACAGATCATCTCAATGACCCCTGACAGGGATGAACATATTGTGCGCTGTACTCCCTGTTCGACCACAATTACGCCCAGTGATTGAACTCGGACGAGGCGACTCGGAGGGGGGTCTCTGGCGAGGGGTGTCTGGGGCTAGAAATAATTAGTGGTGTTGGCGCAGCAAATATACGGTGCATGAATGAACCACAGACCGGTGTTTTTATTCTTGAAGTAGACACACTCACAATAATAGAAAAAGTAATATAGATGATTGAAAATACATGTATTATAAATATTGTTCAGTAAATATAGTATTATGGCTTGTTATTATTTCAACAATTGTGTTGTGCATTTTTGTGCATTCCATCAAATGTTCTCCATTGTACTGTTCTCCATTGATGTTTAGTGTTAATTTGTGTTTGCTAAATAAACACTGGGAGCATAAGCAGCGTTGCTGACTGTTTCTTGTTTGTTTCCCGCTGGCCATGGCCTGCTTGCAGTAATACTTACCGTTTGCATATGAGGTCGGCGAAAGGTCTTGATGACAATTTAGTGTCACACCTAAAGTCAAAGGTTGGGAGCCACTGCCATAGACTGTATACAACAGATGAACATGTCAAGTAATCTGGCGAGTGAAGTTATAGCACTATGTTTTAAAATGGCACATTTGTTTCCATACTGTGGTAAGAAAGACGTGGAAGTGTGGCTTGATGCTATGAACAATACATTCGGTGGGAAATCTTCAGCTTAAGTACTTTATAACCGCACACATACAAGAGCCAAACTCAACAGGGTTCTCGGTGAAATCTATTTTGACGAATTGTTATTTGAAATGCCTGTACATTTTGTGATGGCTCAATCCATCAAAACAAAAAGTTCGGCCCCCCGGTTTGATGTATTGCACTGCAAACCCGGCCAAATAAAATGATTTTATTTTCCAGTGAAATGCACTGAAACTGATGTCCAAATTGTTTTCTCTTGTCGACTTTCCCTCAAACCTTCCAACCCGGGCTGGACAGAGTGCCGCCATTGCGGCCTTCAGTCTTAGCCCCATGAGAGCAGCGGAGGGACCCCGCGGCTCTGGGAAGACACTGCTACAATCGTATTATTATTTTATTGAATTGAATTGAATTGTTATCCAATTCATATGTGTATTCGTATTTTCTTTATATGTATCAATGTAATTATATCTAATATTTTGTGGATATACATATATATATATATATATATATATATACACACAATGTATAGAAGTTTATAATAATTTATAATAATTCATAGTTAATATCTAATATCTGGTGCTGGACTTCTAGTCTCTTCACAGAAAACGATAAAGGGATGTAATAAAATGTTTTACATCTATGTGGGGATGTGCCTTTGCCCGAAATGGGCTGTTTTGTAGACTCGATCTCTAGTAACGTCGACGTTATTGCCTTTCAGAAATGTTAACAATCTTCAATACGGTCGCACAGAAAAGGAGGAGACTGGACCTTCTTCAAAAATGTCATGTCCGAACGTTTTTTTGTTGTGGACCACCTTGAGATTTCACCATACTTTAAAAAGATTAATGTCATGTCTGTGGGTAGTGTTCCTCGTGCTTTTTACCAAGCAAAAAATATTTGACGTTGTCCCCCCACGGATGCTGCTGGACTCTTTCTCTTCATGATGTGAGGCAGATATTTGCAAAACTATCTCACGCAGAACATCGCATTTTTCTTTTGCTTTCCGGACCGAAATGGCCAAACAAAACCGAGCACCAAATACATTGAGTGGTCGTATCACCGGTGAAACACCAAGCTGTTGTCCTGCCGTTCATGGCGCATTTTCATTTTGTCGCTGACCTGAACTGGCCCGATTGGAAAAAAATAAAACAAACCAGCAATGTAAGCGTACATCTGGTCAACATGTTTATTTTATTTGGTAGCTGACGTCAGGGCTATTTGGTGAAGTACCGTTCAGAAGATTGCTATGTTGCAATGTTTTATCTTAGGTTTCAGCGACGGACTTTCCTTAAGAGTGAACGCCTTGCATTTCCTTCATATATATAATGCTGACCTTTTTCAAATTCGATTTTTGTATCCATGATGTAGTTTTGTTTCCGTTGACCGGTGTGTCAATGGAAACCTACTTGACTGCCTGCCTGCTGAACTAACCAACACTTTTTTTAATTTACTGACTTACTTACGTATTGACTGATCACATTGTGTCCCGATCGTTTCCCTCCCATATCCTCGGGACTTTCTGTGTGGTCAGCTCAGTCGTTTATCCCATTCACAACAACATAGTAACAACTCCACAGTGGTAGGTATAAACCTGCAACACAATCTATAGGGTGGGGTGGGGGGGGATAATGGCTTCAATTACAGTACAGATAGTTTAAGCATAACCAGATCGCTCTGCCCTGGAATTTCTCCTGGCAGATCCCGTGATTGTCTGACCAGAGGGGCCGATGTGTGTGCAGGATCAGACCTCACTTTTAAGTCAATGGGGTTCCAGTCCCTGTTAAAACCAAAAGAAAATGGCCCTAATCTACTGCAAGTCTTGGGGCTGATTAGGCAAGGGTTTTTGGGGGTAAAATGCTCTGCGTGCCTGTGGTCTTCAACTGAGAGCCTTGAAACGGGTCCAACATTTTGTGGCAAGCACTAGTACAAACCCCCCCCCCTCCAGTTGGCAAAACGTTGAATGCGAGAGAGAGAGGAGACAACTGATGGTTGATTTGTTACCACCCACCCTGGTCCATCACCAATCAAAGTCAGGCACGAGCCGTGGGAAAAGTAAACATTTTATCCCATTACAATGCAAACATCTGAGAGCCAAGCTCGTGGCTCATTGCGTCTAATCGCAGTGGATCTTTCTTCTATCGCCATGTTTAGCATGTTGCGTTCCCCGGGAGCAGATTATAGTGCTGTTGTGTGCTGTTTGGTTTGGTCAGAGCAAAGCTAGCCTCGTTTAAACGCGCTCAGATTGTCAGTTGGCAATAGTTGACATGCTAATTGAAATATACCCAGATAATGACTTCTAATTGGCCCAGTGAACAAAGAAGGAATACATTATATAGTTTTATGTCGGTTGTTACTCACATTGTTCCATTTGTTTTGATCGCCTTTTAAAGAACGCATCTGTTGAACGCCAAGGATTAACAGATGGCAAGCCTGGTTTCCATTGAGGAACATTTGCCGGGCACATGATATTGGATGCATTTATAATAGTTTAAGGCCCTATACAACAATAATGATGATGTCATTTGTGATCCAGTCTTGTGATCTGTGTTATGTCTTCAAGACAAACTATCCGCCTGGTTACGTGTGTAGTGTCATGTGCTTTCGAGCACACAGTTAGTATTTACCAAATAGTAGGCCTGTGCACCACTGGGTTTAAAGGTGTGCTAATTAGTTCAATCACAGACTGTGCTGGTCTGTTTAGAACGGTAAACATGTGCACACTTTTGGCCCTGGATGATGTTGTTGAGACTGGCCCTCTATTGCCGGGTAGACATTTTTATTTTGTGCATAATCCAGAAAAGACGATTTTGTACGTCTTGGGTTCATCACAGAACTATTGTTCTATCGACCCTCTTCCAGTCGTTGGGATTAGCAAACTGGATCCACAGCTGGAATCCATACGCTTCGGTCTCCGAACGCGATGCTTTCTAGATGTGGGAGATAATTACCGTTACCTTAGACGCAGGGCGAGCGTCTCCATGAGCTGAAAGAGTACGGTAATTACACTCAGAGAACGTGGAAACAAGTTGCCTCTAGTTGACGTGAATGTCAATGTTACATTTACATTTACATTTAGGGCATTTAGCAGACGCTTTTATCCAAAGCGACTTACAAGTACTTAACTATTTCAGGGACATTCCCCCTGGAGCAACTCAGGGTTAAGTACCTTGCTCAGGGGTACAATGGTGGCAGACCCGGGGATCGAACCCATGACTCTCCAGTGCTCCGTCTGGAAGCACTGTTCCTTACCCACTAGACTCCTCAGGTCTCTCAGAGCCTGCAGAGTCACTGCTGGGGCCCAAAACTATATGTATAGATATGCTGTATCTAGATATATAGATATATCTTGATATATATACTGATGATGAACATACAGGAAGACACTGAGACGATACTGTGTTCTGCCCAACCCCACCTCCTTCTGTTTTCACTTTTGAGGTGCAAGTGAGCGGTGCCGACAAAAAATGGTGTTAATGAAGTCTCATACAGTGTGTCAAGTTATTTTGAGATCAGGTGTTTTGATAAAATGATAACTTCCTGTCTAGAGTTTCACTGGCGATGAACAGTACTGAAGTCAAAGTCAAATACAGCTCATTTTCTGGGATTTAATTGAGGTACTTCTGGCTCCAAGCTGTGTTGGAGGCAGGGGGTGGGGGATAGTGTAGTGACTATAGGGTGTTCGACTCCCTGCAAGGGAGGCACTGGGTTCGATCCCCAATGTCTCCAATGATGAAGGATTTTCCCCAAGCGGCAGCCATGACCGCCTGTTTGTGAGGCCCTGGCGGAAGCGACTACTGTGTAGTTCCTCTAACGGCCTATAGGTGGTTCACGGTAGAGACTAGCATGTAGTTCCTCTAACGGCCTATAGGTGGCTCGTGGTGGTTGGATGCAAAAAGTCCGGTCACCGTTCTAAGTCAATGAGAAAATCGTAATTTCATTCTCATCATATAAAGCAAATACGTTTCTTCTTCTTTCGGGTATAGTATCTCAGTGGCTAGTTATTTATTTTGAGAGGTCGCGTTTGACCATGGTTTTTTTCAATTCCCGCCAAATATGGATCGTTTCCGCTGCTGGTTGCAAAAAAATCCCATGCAATGGCGGCGCCCATAACGTGAAATCTAAGGCTTCGTAACGGTTGTGTGTAGACCAATGGGTGGCGCCATGAACGCTACGTCCATATTTTTTTACAGTCTATGGTTTTCACGGTGTGTGAAAACCCCGAGTGGTGTCACGGGGTGATTCACGGGTGAGATGAGAACGACGTGCCGTCGGTTCTTTCACGTCGTTCGACTGCCTGTGGTGTGCACATGCGGGCCGCGTTCACGTCCTCGTATCGGTGTATCGTGTGTCGTCTTACACATGGAAGGCGTCCGCCTAAAACACACACAGTCACAAACTCCCAGGACTATTTTTTCTCCAAGCAACCCAACCC
Source organism: Trachyrincus murrayi (assembly GCA_900323305.1). Taxonomy (NCBI): domain Eukaryota; kingdom Metazoa; phylum Chordata; class Actinopteri; order Gadiformes; family Macrouridae; genus Trachyrincus; species Trachyrincus murrayi. Next base: position 284 of record OOFB01012303.1, on the reverse strand, counting down.
CTGTTTTCATGATGCAACCCAAACAAGCAGAGCGTGACAGCCAAGTGCCGCCGCAGGAATCCATCACAGAACAGAGGAAGGGGCGGCTGATTCTAGACTTGGGGTTCCGCTGCACACTCTGGAACAATAAGCTCTTAGTGGCCGTGTGTGTGTGTGTGTGTGTGTGTGTGTGCATGCGTGTTTTCCTGTGGGACCAACTCCATGCCCCAATTGCGCTTGTATGTTATGCTGGATATTGTTAGCAACAAAAAAAGGAATCAAATCCCAATTTTGTGCTTGAATTG
>OOFB01012300.1:0-17231 GCA_900323305.1 Trachyrincus murrayi | reverse complement strand
GACGGGGGTGAAAAGCGAGGGGGGGGGGGGGGGTGGGTGGGAGGGAAGGGAGGGAGGGAGGGAGGGAGGGAGGGGGGCGACGGGCAGAGGGTAGACGCCACAACAACAGGCGTGGGAAAGTTCGGATGTCGCGCGAGAACAAAAAAACTCTCATAATAGACAATAATGAAAAAGGGCCAAAGCTATCGCGAGATTCGGTGATAGCCTTATAACCTGCCTGAGCTGCTTTCACAAGGTAGCACACTGTAATTCGATTCCCACGCCTTATTGAGCAATAAACCAGCCACACATCCCCTACAGCAGAGGACTAGAAAGCGCAACTTGGGGATAAAGATTAGTATGAACTGAGGCCAGTATAATGGAGAATGCTTATTGCTCTCGACAAGACATAAGAAAACAAGAGATCATTGAGATGTGACCCACTTATTCATGGGAAAACATGTCTTGGCTCTCAATCTCAAGGTGATAATACAATTCAATCTCAAAGTACATGAAGTAGTTGTCTTAAAAGGTAGTTACTTAATTTCTTAATGGCGTGTATATATATATATATATATATATATATAAATAATAATTCATTGCCTTTATATAGCACTTTTTTGCCAGGCACTCAATGCACTTTACATAGTGAGTGTGTGTGTGTGGGGGATATGACACCTCACTCACTACCATCTTACATTGGAGGTTCTTCATGAAGCCAGAACAGAATGAGTAAAACCTTTTAATTATGCATGATAGAATCAAGTGAATATGTGTATAGTGTGTGCATTATTGATAACGTGAATCCATCGGCACACCATTAGAAACTAAAATGTTGGCACTTGGAAGTAACAGCCTTTGGTGAAATTCTGAAAAAGTCCCATAATTCAACTTGTGAAGTGTTAAAATGTGGAAAGAAAATTATGTTGCCTATATAGCCAATGTAAAAATAGTACAAAACTAAAAAGAACTCGGAGTGAATAGAATCAGACGACACAATTCTAAACATTAAAATATAAAACGGAAATAACCATCCCACCATGATGTTGCAGTGCTGTAGAACAGGGACTTGTCTGTCACTTCATGGAGACCACGAGCACATAACACATGCCAGTGTCATTTAAAAAAAATCCTCATTTAGTCCTGGCTTTTAGTCATTTCATAAAAGTAAACATATAACAACATATAGAGTTTATATACACAGCAGAATCATAAAAAGAAATTCCATTTTTACATTTTTGTAAAAAAAAAAGATTGATTTTTCTATTGCAAGTCAGTAAATTCTCCCAAAAATCCAAGTTGGGTGAATTCTATCTGTTGTCCTCCATCTGTCTGATCAGCACCGTGTTTGGCTTTAAATCTTCCAGAAGACTCTTTTCCTGTACAGAAGGTAGGAGATGAGGACCCAACAGGAAGTTGCCACAAGGTTCTGGGCTAAGTGCTCAGCGTGTGACTGGCTGTCGGCCATGCGCCAGCAGAAGGGGAAGTACTCCTCAAACACTTCGTGGCCGACGTAGACCAAGATGGAGTTCATACCTGGAAGGCAGTAGAGAGATAGTGAGTAATGACACGACTCAACAAGTACAGAAATACCTGAAACCACTGTCCCAACAAGAGGCGAATACAGCAGTATTTGATTTAATACGAGTTTGCCTCGAGGCCTTCCTAGAATCTCATCATTTATTAACAAGTACAGGGAACAGATTAAGACAACGCTTCTTGAAATGTGTTTCTTAAACTACGACCCAATTTAAATCAGAGCAATAAAGTGCTCTTCTTGCTTAAATAGACAAAACGTACAATATACTTTTGGAATGGAAGTGTTAAGCGTCAGCAGAAACCAGGAGGTACAACATGATGTACCAGCATCCCCACTACCACGGAGAACGCCAGCAGAAACCAGGAGGTACAAGTGTGAGGCTGTAGCTCACCAGGGTAGTAGAAGGGGGCTCCACTCCACCACTGCTTCACATCCACAGTGTAGTAGACCAGCAGCAACGCCACGAAGGCGAAGCAGGCCAGCGTGGTCACATAGGAGAGGGACCTGCGTCCACGCGGACGGACGGACAGACAACACGGGACACGCATCTTGAAAATGTACACCGAGGTGTGTCTTATATTAAATTCATCCTCGGTGACTGAAACATTGCTGGGTGTCGTATCATAAAATTGAAGTTACAGACAAACGCAGTCTAAGCGATGGTTAGAATTGGTTCGACTCCATCGCTCCAAACTCAACACTCGGTGCCACTGAAACAACAGGTGACCCAAACAGTGTGCCCTTACCAGAGGTTCTTGTTGACAGGAATGAACCCGTGGTCCCGGGAGCATTTGGTGAGGACTGCTGATATGACTCCCTGTGTGTGAGACCAGCAGAATGATTTAACAAAGGCCTAAGAGGTGTGTGCAGCCAGTAAAGTGACATTAGCAAACAGTTTAAACATAATTTGACTCCAGGGTTAGCCTATGCTCACTCTCGAAGAGGGTACATCGTACAAATCATTGTACTGATTATCCACCTTGTCAAAGTCATTAGACGCGATACTCGAGAATATTACACAGTGATCCATTAAAATGAAAGAACATCATAATCACAATCTTACCAATATGAGAGCCCATATGAGGAACCGTGTTATTATCTTGCCGTGCAGGTCTTTATAGTGCAAGAGGATTTTTCCTGCCTGGTAAACCCCACCCAGCCCAAAAAACAACACACACAATTAAAAACACGCAACTCAATGAGTCTGAACTCATTAATATCGTCATCATAAGGCATGGGTGACACTACACACCTGCAATCCAAAGAAAGCCATGAGGACAGTGTTGATGCTACCTAGAATGCCTTCAGGGTCATACGCTGTGTGAGTCAGGTAAATCACCTTGAATGAGACGAGAGAAGCTGTCATTATATCATCATAATTAAATATTTATATAATAACATAATATTCTAATTAAAACTAACTAATTAAACTGTCCCGCAAAGCTGCCGTGGGTGATAAGATGACTATCCTCTGAAAAAAACATAGAAATCCAAAATGCAAACTTGAAATGTGAAAGGAAACCATAACCCCATTCTGTTCCAACCACATATCCCGTTTGTAACGAGCTAATTAATTAACATTTTATTTACATGTGATCTCTGGTCGCTTGCTTTGCCAAGTTGCTATAGTAGCAACTCATCATATGAGAATGATACAGTAGGTATGATGCTATTTAATGTTTGTTTGAGAAATACAAAAGACAGAATTATGGGTCTTATTACAGCTAAGATGCAGAGATTTACAATTTTAGGTAAAAATGTAGACCACCTCATCTATTATGTGTATTAATATGTGTACTATAAATGGCGACTCCTGACCCGGGAGGAGGGGTTCTGGTAGATGTGGTTGTTCCCCAGCAGCCAGCGGTCGACGAATCCAGCCGCCCCACCGGTGCAGTTAGAATACAGACCCATGTCCCCGATTCCACCTGGACCCAAATACCCCCTGCACACAGACAGACAGGCAGACAGACCGGCAGACAGACAGACAGGCACACAGACAGACAAACTTTAAGACTTAATGGTAGCTACTGGTGCATGTATTCATACTCAAAACATTGATCTATGTAATTAAAACACCCTATAAATACAGTATAATAGAGAGAGATAGTGAATACAAACACCCTATATACATCTATAGATAGTGAATACAAACACCCTATATACATCTATAGATAGTTAATATAAACACCCTATATACATCTATAGACAGTGAACATAAACACCCTATATATACATCTGTAGATAGTGAATATAAACACCCTATATACATCTATAGATAGTGACGAAACATGCGTGGCCCACGCGAATGACAACTTCCTGTCCCCACTCACGTCGGGCAGCCAGGGACAGGAAGAAGGAAGGTGAGGCACAGCCAGACTGTTTCCAAGCAGAGCACGCAAAGCCAGGCTGGCCAGTAGAGCACGATATCACGAACAGGATACCACCAAGCATCCTGGGGGAAAGAACAAAAGCACATGCACCAAGAGAGGCCTATATATAGTCAACAAAAATAATAACTGTGGTAAGACTCAGAACTGATCTGAATAACGAGGGGAATAGTGTGTACATCTGTACAGTCACTCTGGGAACACTGTCAAAACCAGCGGGAAACTTGCATTGATACAGTTGTAATCACGGCAAAGAGCAGGTTTGGACTGACCACAGGGAGGTTGTCAATGTGAACTCTGGCCACCAATAAATCCAGCATGGCTACAAGGAGGTAGGAGAAGGCCAGCCGCTGCAGCACCCCTGGGATCCGCAGGCTGTCCCAGGACACTGCAGGGGGAGGGGGAAGCAAGCAAGCACTGTTATTTGGGCATACTTTGCATGGGCTGGAAGTGAATTAGGCAGCTTTAAAGACATTTAAATGTGTACACAATACATCCACACACCCATACATCAACACTGTTGCACCATAAGGAAGTACAATTCTCAGTGTGATATAACACAAGCATGTTATATGATCCTTCTGGGCCAGCAATTGCCTCCACTACAGAGAGCTCACTGGCAGTGAATGTGATTGAGATGAAAGAATTAATTCAGAAGCATGGCCACTTCAGCATAATGTGAGTAGGATCATGAGCCATACCTCTTAATTCAACATGTTAGTTTTTAAACTGTATTAGGCATCTTTTTACTAATTGTATTTATACAAATAATATTCATACTAATATTACCGATAATGGATTATCTGAACTAGTTTTCTGAAAATATGCAGTAAGTTTATTAGTCAATGGTGCTAAAAAGACATCTGTAATTCAAAAAGGTGTAGTAACTCTATGAAACCACAAGGGTGCAGTGTCCTGATGGTTGAGAATGGATCTTTGTGTGTGTGCTTGCGTACAGGGGCCATGGCAGTAGTTGGGGTTGATGATTAGGACTCCTATGATGAAGAGCTGCAGGCTCCTCCAAACAGCTTTCCACAGCAGAGAACAGCGAGACCAGCCTGAACGCAGCAGGGAGTTGATGGACAGGGCTACGGACGTCCCCATTATAAATACAAACCTATAGTGCCATAGAGGAGGGGGGGACAACATTAGAATCAGTTTTCGCATGAAAATCGGGAAAACAAGCGTATACATAATAAGAGTATGTCTTACCAGGGAAAGACCAGATCAGCAACAGTCAGACCTGTCATGAAAGAAAGAAACAGTGAAATGACTTAAGGTGACGTGTATTCTGGCGCTGTAAGCTGGAGACACTGAACATTAAGTTAGTTAGTTAATAAATAAATAGCTCGCCATTCCAGCTTTCGTGTCTGAAGAACCAGTATCTCCCTCCTCCGTAGTTCACAAACACCATGACGACCAAGGACATCCTATAAGGTGAGCAGACACAATGACGACCAAGGACATCCTATAAGGTGAGCAGACACCATGACGACCAAGGACATCCTATAAGGTGAGCAGACACCACGACGACCAAGGACATCCTATAAGGTGAGCAGACACCATGACGACCAAGGACATCCTATAAGGTGAGCAGACACCATGACGACCAAGAACATCCTATAAGGTGAGCGGACACCATGACGACCAAGGACATCCTATAAGGTGAGCAGACACAATGCAGCGTTGCTCAACAGCATTAGGTGTGGAATGTGAAGATGCATAATGCAAACTAACCAACAACCTAAACCATGCTTACACTACTGCAATATGTCTAATGTTCACTACAGCCGTTGTGTTTATGGGATGAAAAAAAACAACAACACATTTTGAATAGACCAAAATGTGGGACAAATCCCTGGGTTGATTGAGCTGTTGGGTTTTATTCTTTATAGATTATTTAAAAAAAGGTTTGGCAGCCAGCTGCAGTAACATAGCTACAAATAAGTTACACGAGTTAAACACAATACACCACGGCAAGCCCATTCCTTAACAATAACAGTCAGCTGATCATAACCACCATCATGTGATGTATAATCGTAATTATCAATCGGTGTGTTTGTTTGCATGTGGTAGATGGGGGGGGGGGTACCCTCTGAATGTGTCCAGAGATCTCAGCCTTCTGCTGAGGACAGTTGGAGGCAGGATGCTGTCGTTGACCGTCTCCACTATCCTGCCTGGTGATCCCAGCTCCTGGAGAGAGGAACACGTTCCTCGTGAGACACAACACTCTGGGAGCCGTGGAAACATGGAAATGCACGACTAATCCATCCACAGTGTTAGGTCATGCATGTCGTGCACTTTTTCCATCTCAGGCATGCAAGGAGAAACGCGTTAGTCAGCATAAATAATGCATCATTTTCATTCATTCATTCATTCATTGTCATTCATTAATTCAATTTCCCCTTGAGCTACCAGCCATCCAATCAAAGCAAGTACACTGATAACCAACCACCAACCCCAAGACTTGCATGGACATACTCACAGAGTTGATGAGCCTCTCCGTTTCCATGGAATTGCTAAGCCTGAGCAGCAAACCCCTGACCACATCTAGCCTGTGGAAAAACACTCAAGGAGTCAATGAGCCACAGTGTCTAACATATACCAGTACTACTGCAGTATATACCAGTACTACTGCAGTACTGAGAGGGGCCACAGTGTCTAACATATACCAGTACTACAGCACGTACATATACCAGTACTACTGCAGTATATACCAGTACTACTGCAGTACTGAGAGGGTTCCGGAATATCTTCTCAGTTGCAACCGGAAATACATAATTCGATTATAATGGTTTGAGTCACTCACTCCTTTAATATACTGCAGTACTTGAATAAATGATGTTTAATTAATTGATATCACAACCGAATTCATTGCAATGGAGCCTAATTCATTCAAATGTGGTGATTAATAATGTTTCTCATGTTGGAATACTTTTACTGTCCCATGACAAGGACACCACAAGTTACCGAATGTTATAAAAATAAATAGTACAATACATAATTACCCTATTATTGCACCCCCAATGGCAAACAGCATGCTCAGTCCAGCAAACAAGACGAATGCTATCAGGATTGCTGTGGATTTCAGAATACAGACTTCACCAAATTTGTATTAAGTCGATACACATCAAATAAAATGAAAGCGCCACATAAATTCTAATACATCATATATAACATATATAAAAAAACGTACGCAGGTAACTGTTGACAGGGTCTGCATGAGTAACCATGGAGCAGTTGACTACTGAAGAGTCATTCAGGTTCTTCACCCAGAGAGAATAGTTGCCGTGCTCCCCAAAGGAGTATGGAACCCTGGGCAATAGAGACGTCACGATACCCATCCATTAAAACTGACCTTTGAGCAAATTCAACGTTATCTGTATTTCTGTCGATAAAACTGTTCTATGCAAAAACCCTTTCCTACCCAAGGGGTTGGATCACAAAGTGCATAATGTACAAATATATAATGTATACTAATAATAATATATTAAAACATAATTGTCAGAAATACTATACAAATCAAACGTTTAATGAAATAAGTTATATGTGCTATTCTTGTTGTTATTATTATTATAGGAAGTATTTTAATAAATATCTGAGGATTTTATTGCAAAAACGTTGGCGGACATGTGTCTACATGCATTGCGCCTACCTGCAGAGCTCAACGTTCATATCGGAGGTGTTCAGCTGCAGGGTGATGGCGTGCTGTGTACCCACTATGAAGTTTACAGAGCTGGGCATGCCGGGGCCCGGACCCGCGGGAACCAGCACCAAGGTCTGGTACAAGCACTGACAGAGACCAACAATAACAATGAATACACACACATCATCGTCATCATTGCGACAGCATTAATACTGACATGTAAATGTACATATGTGTAATTATATGCATATAATGTCAATCAAAAACGAATCCATACTTAGGCCTATGTGGGGTGTTGACAGGTGATAAAGCCTACCTGGTAACAGTGGCTAGACATCCACGACACCACCAATTCGGCCCCCAGCTCATTGTTGACCGTGAGAAATGCCTCATCCATTTTCAGTGCCATTGATTTACGGTGTGGGAGAGAAGCTGAATACACGGAGAGAGACATGAATACCATGAATACCTTTACATCTGTTTACATTGTTTACAACGGGACAACTCCACTGGAAGGATCCCGTCTTCCAACCATCTTCATCAGATCACACCCCAGTGGGAATCCACTGTGTTTTCAAAAGACACAGATACAGTCTGCCTTAGCAAAGTCCAGTAATGATCAGTGAGGCTACTCTGTCCAGTATTAGTAAACAGGCAACCTTTACTATGGGGTCCACGTTTGAATGGCTGCTTTTTTTCATTTTCATATAGAAAGCTGAACTTACCTCATCAATGTCAGACGGTGTGGCATGTAGTAGCTAGATCATCAAAGCCAAACAACTGAAACGAAGCTGATAAGACTGCAGGCTAGCCAAATGGCTACTATCCCAAATCTAGGCATGTGAGGCAGGGACCCGTGGTCACATGCTCGATCAATGGGCTTCTAAGAAGATCAACTATTCCTTTGGAGGGAAGTTCAAAACCTTAAGGTTTACTTGGTTGTCAAGAGTATTCTCCACTTACTACGCCCGATCCTGCCATTCTTTGAATGTATAGTGTAACACTGTTTGTTGTTGTTGTTGTTGTTGTTTGGTTGGGGTTGTATACATTACATTTCTGAGCGATAACTGTGAGACTCTTAATCATTTAGTTGATATTTCATGTGTGAGTAATGGGATTTCAGAGAGAAAGATTTGGTAGCAATTGATTGTTATAGCAGCAGGAAAAATAATAAAAATACAACTTAAAACTTACATGGAGATAGGTCGGCTGTTAAAGGAACCACACAGACGGCTACAACCAACGCAATTAGTGCAATTAAATACGACTCATGATTCTGTGGTTGTGCCATTTTCTTAACAACATCGATTCTTTGATTTTCTCTTTTCTCGGAGTCCGCTGACTCCGCCTTGCCCTTTCTTCTCCTTTTCCCAGCCATGTGCTACTTCCGACCTCCTCTTATTTTGACATGCTAGTGGGAGAAAGAAGGGACAAAGTTCATCCAATGGCTACTTCCGACCTCCTCTTGTTTTGACATGCTAGTGGGAGAAAGAAGGGACAAAGTTCATCCAATGGCTACTTCCGACCTCCTCTTGTTTTGACATGCTAGTGGGAGAAAGAAGGGACAAAGTTCATCCAATGGCTACTTCCGACCTCCTCTTGTTTTGACATGCTAGTGGGAGAAAGAAGGGACAAAGTTCATCCAATGGCTACTTCCGCCCTCCTCTTGTTCTGACGCGGTAGTGGGAGAAAGAAGGGACAAAGTTCATCCAATGGCTACTTCCGCCCTCCTCTTGTTCTGACGCGGTAGTGGGAGAAAGAAGGGACAAACTACATTCGTTTCACATTGTGCGGTCGGTTTCTACATTTCACTTTTGGTAGAAGTCTGTGTCATTGAGTGTAAAATTGAGTAAATAAGTGCTAAATATGCAATAAAAAGTTTTAACCAACATTTTAAACGCTTCAGCAAATAATCCGTTCACAGGGCGGTGAATGCTGACGCATGCGCACACGCAACGATGCAGAGGAATATAAATCGACTGACGAGCGAGCAAAGTGCTCCTCCCTGAACCGTTCACTATGACAGATAAACAAAACATACAAAAAAGGTAACATGTTCAGCATAACTAGCCCAACACTTTGTTTGTTTGCATACTTTTGAGCGACGGAAAATTATATAAAAATTGATTACCATTGTTTTTCTCTGAGTTAGAAGTAATATCAAGTTAGCTCAACTAGCTAAGTGGAGCAACGGTAGCATTAGCAGAACCTGATCATGATCCTTTCCACATAATCTAACACACACTGTCTTTTTTGTGTCTTCTATAGCGTCAAAATAGCTGCTGGAGCAGTTGTGTGCGTTGAAAGTGAAATCAGAGGAGATGTAACGATTGGTAATAGGCATTGTTTTAATAAGTAACATGTTCAACTCAATAATACCTTCATACATGTGTGTAATCATCTTTGCTATATCCCCACCACAATTCAATAAAGCGGGCCTATGACCTGTTGAGTTGAGTATTGCTTACTTTCCCACAGTGAGTTGTATTGTTATTTGTCTCCCCAGGGCCCAGGACAGTGGTGCACCCCAAAGCACGGATCATCGCAGAAGCAGGACCCATCGTGATCGGGGAAGGGAATCTGATCGAGGAGCAGGCTCTCATTATCAATGGGTAATGTGTCGTCGACATGTCTTGTATTGTATTGATATGTTGCATGCATTTGCTCTACATTCTACATGCACTTCACATTCTTACTCGTCTGTCTGCTTTCCTCGATCGTCCCATTAGTTACCCAGAGAATATCACGCCTGATTCTGAGGGAGTGGAACCGAAGACCATGACCATCGGTATTAACAATGTGTTTGAAGTGGGATGCGGTATCCTTTTGTGTTGTTGTCATGATATAGTGACCGAACCCCGAACCCAAAACCCTTTGACTACACAACACATGTTTATGTTGCAGCCTTTGATAAACTGTGAGTCATCATAGTTGAATGAAGTTCACCTTGACCGATCACTCATAGTATCGCAAGCCCTGAAAATTGGGGATAACAACGTCATCGAATCTAAAGGTGCGTGTTTCAGTCTGTAATATGGGAGGAAAAGTAAAACACTAATATTTGGATGTAACATTCTACTTAAACATATTCTCCTCTGTCCCGGGTATGTAGCCGATGTGGGTAGAAATGTTATCCTTACCAGTGGATGCATCATCGGTGCCTTCTGCCAAGTCAACACCTGCGAGGTCATCCCTGATAACACCGTCCTCTATGGCTCTGGGTGTATGAGGAGAGTACAGACCGAGAGACCGCAGGTATGGCGCGTCACATTCTCTAGATTCTTCACGTTGGTGTGGATGACTTAGTCTTTAATATGTCTACTTAAATACTACCCATGAAAAGCAATATAAAGCCTAGCCCCACATGTGCCTCCTCCGCTCTGTATGAGCATGTGTGAACACAAGTCTCCATGGAGTCACGCGCTGTTACCCGCACGGACGGCTGGGGACGAAACTACACTGGTCTTTTTAACCACTTTCCGATGTGGAATCGGCTGTTTGAAAGCGCCCACTGTGCGCACGCATGTATCCTCATGAGAAATGCACTTAAATCCACTTGTGTCGCCCCGTGGGTTTTGACCACTACATCCTTCACGTCCATGGTTTGAGCGCAGCTCTCCAAACATGGCCGCACTCTGGATGTATCGGTAAAAACAGACGAGGCGACACAAGAAGTGGATTTAAATGTTTCGCAGCGCATCAACAAAGTATCAGTGTTTTTCATGAGGACACATGTAAAAAAAACTGAATTTGCCAACGTGTTGGGTTTGTTTTTATTACAAAGAGCTATGAATGTATGGGCTGTACGTCAACATTTTCTTCATGTTTCCTCTGGTACAGCCCCAGACGCTCCAGCTGGACTTCTTGATGAAGATTCTGCCCAACTACCATCACTTAAAGAAAACAGTCAGGGCTAGCCACAACCCTAGCTAAAACAATCTTTATATTTACTAGGAATGTCAGATGTATTTATAAACCTAGAAGGCTTCTTAAATTACTCAAATAAAGTGCAAATGTATATAGTACTGAAGATTCAGGCTGCCTTATTAGTTAATGCTCTCCTTTTGCTGATGCTATAAATATTTTCTACTCTTGTTTGACTAGAAATTAATCTTATGCACTAGATTTTTCTATATCTAATTAAATGCTTTAAAAATTGTGCTGGTGTTATTTCAAGGAAATAAGTTACTGCAGTGAAAACTATGAAAGAAACATTTTTAACAATGATCAAAATCCTATTTTCTGAAGGGTAATATTACTACAGCTTATGAAAGTTGTTTACATGTTGAATTTCTCCTGGTTTGTATGAGGGGAGAAAACTGTTATAGTGGCTTCTTACACACGCGCGCACACGCACACACGCACGCACGCACGCACGCACGCACGCACGCACGCACGCACGCACGCACGCACACACACACACACACACACACACACACACACACACACACACACACACACACACACACACACACACACACACACACACACACACACACACACACACACACACACACACACACACACACACACACACACACACACACACACACACACACACACGCCTATTCAACAGTTTAATAAGTGAACAGACAGGTTCCAATACAGCTAAATATACAAATTCAAAAATGAATGAAACCAAATGATCTGTACTTTAGTGTAGTACGGACCATACTCTGCCAGTCTACTGAAACTACATTTTAAACATTGGACCGTTCCAGCCACTGCAGTGTCACCCACAATTAAACTCCATAGTATTTACAACGTACTCTCTTGTTTGTGTCCGAGTGATTTTAGCATCCCAATAAGGACAGTAGTAATGCAGTATGTCTTGTGTCCGCTCAAACTTAAATGGCCGAAACTAAACACGATCCAATACTTGTAGTCTGTCCATTATCGACGATCATTAAACCAATGATGGGATCAATATATATGTTTTTTTTGTTTAATCGGGAACTTTGATCATTCCAAATAAAAAAGAAACTCCCAAGTAACAGAATAAAAACACCGGTAAACACTACAGAGCCCTTCCACAGTCTGGCTTGTAGAGACGTAAAGGGCCAGCGTGTCCCCTGGGCTGAAGGCCCTGCAGCCGTGCGCTCAGCCTTAGTGTTGTCCCTTCTTGGCCGGCACGCCCTCCGAGTAGTCCTCCAGCACCCCGGCCAAATGGTCGTTGTGGGTCTTGAAGCGCCTCTTCTTCTGTCCACCGGGCTTTTTCCTCTTCTGCACTGGCAACTGAACAGTGATGGAAACCAAAACACACACCAGTGTCACACATCACAACAACAACAAAGTTTAGACACGCATTGCAATGGATTCCGATTCAAAGCATTCCGTTGATTACGTTATGTTACTGAGAGGTGAACACATGTTATGAAGAGGTGGTCACGTGTTATGGAGAGGTGATCACGTGTTATGGAGAGGTGAACACGTGTTATGGAGAGGTGAACACGTGTTATGGAGAGGTGAACACATGTTATGGAGAGGTGAACACGTGCTATGGAGAGGAACAGCTACATGGTATGCTAGATAGAAGGCACACTGACCACTTTCTTTGGTCCTGTCTCCTGCATTGAGGAGATGCCTTGTTTCTTCAGGTACTCCTCGATCTTCTCTTCGTCTATGGAGTCCACAGGAACACTCCGCCACAGCTTCTGAAACTCTTGGGGTTGACAGGAGGGAGAGAGCGCAGGTGTGAATGCCGCTACGTAGAAAGACAGTCCCATGGAGATTTCACCCCCGCCCTTTGACAATGTGTGCAGAGCAGTATAGACTAAGGTTTCAGAAGCGGATGGTTTCGTCATCTTCAACAGGATCTTAGGAGCATGACTAAATGTTGCAGGGATGTGTATTGATCCTGCATGATCTCATTAGCTAGAAGACGTCTTGCCCATTTCAGTGGTAGGATTGTAACAGGACCACAAAAAACTAAACTAAAATCTCTGTTTTAGAGAAAAAAAACACGCTGACAAGGTAAAACTCAATTGACTCAATTGAAAAAAAAAGAAAAAGCAAGCAAATGCTCACCTTCATCCACCAGGAACTGGCAGTGTTTATCATTGTAGAACAAGACCTTCTTCTTGTCTGGTCTTGTCACGAAGGTGATCTGATCTCCCAGTGCCTGCGGGACACAAGACATACATCCTTTAACAGGGGACATATTGTACAGCTGTCATTAAAACAGCTTCCAAACGGATTCTGAAATGTGGGTCAATCCATCATCTGTAGCTTGATATCCAGCCCTGAACTTATCATCGCCTGAAAACTGTTGTTTTCAGTGGGCGTTTCCTTCCAGCCACTCTCTCCTTGTCGATTATCGATTATTGTCGACGTATTTTGGGGATTGCACAGCAGACGTGCTTCTGCTACGTCCCCGATATCTTGGAGAGAACCATTGGCTACGTCACTACCGGCCACATTTTGTCTGTAGTGACTTCACAAAGGGACTACGGAGACTAGTGGTGGGTTTCAGGTTTCCACCGTCCGTTATATTCCCCAATGAACTCCTTATGCGTGCAACGATTCGTACAATAGGTCCCCTGTATAGGCGCTTACCGAGGCTGATCCAAGTGCAGTGAGAATATTTGTGACATGACACATGACCATAGGATTCATGATAAAATAATTATATTGCAAGTAGCAAAATAGATCGGTACGTTTAATATTGAAATAGGTTGTGGTCATTGTAAAAAGGCTATACAACAAGACAATAATGATAAAATAATGTTCATACAACTTCATATAAACATGAGATCATCGTCAATGAGTAGCATTGAATAGATTCACTTCATTTTGTGGAGAGAGTGGCAACGGGTCACATGGTTCATCAGACCGCGGTTCCTCATTTCTACTGGCCGATTAGTTTTTTGTTAGCTCAGACACACAGCTGCCCGACTGCTCTGGGTGACACGGCCGGCCGAATACGGTCGCATTCTCCTCGGAAGTGCCGTCGCCTCCCTGTGTTGAAGGCCTGATGCGTGACGTGCGTTATACACAAGGGGGGCTCACGGTACCTTTATGGCCTTGGCCGAGTTGGGGAGACCCTCCTCCACATCGTCCAGCAGCACTCCTCCCAGGCCCAGCTGGTCGTGTTTGTCCAGCAGCCTCAGCAGGGCCTTCTTGTCCTTGAGGTGGTACTTGGGCTTGAAGGCGTACTTACCGTCTCGCGAGTCTATCTTTGGGTTGTTGGCTAAGGCCTGGCATTGGCATGGAAAACAGTGGGTTGAGTCTCACAATCCAAAGTCACTGTGCGTTAAGGGGCCACGCGAATGAACTTGGCATAATCTCGCCTTAACTTTGTGTATAATATGCAAGCATGGGAGTGTATGATGCACAATATTAACAGCATGATGTTTTCCATTTCATATCGGCGTTACCGTGGTCTTGGTTTAAGCACGCACGCACACGCACACACCTCAGACATGAGCCATTGTTTCTGCTTCATGCCAATGTCCAGCAGTTTGGTCTCATCCAGGATTTCTTCTAGGGTGAGTAAGTGTGTGTCCCCCCTCTGATGCCTCGTCTAAGAGAGGACAGAAATACACACAGCTTTACATTAGAAAAACAAGGGCCACTTTAAATCATTCATCGGGTGTTGGTGTTTAATTTGGGGATTCGGTTTAGGGTTGAAAGAAACCGTCTAAAGTAAATAACATGACGGGCCTTGGATTACGTCGACAGTAATTGAGCACAGCTGTCAGCAGCTGATATTTGCAACCTTGGTTTAAAAAAATAATGGGATCGTCTCAAAAGGACTGCAGAAAGCATTTTAAGGCAGGCCTGTCAACGTGAGCGCTGTAGTTGTAGCAGGATGACTCAGCCAGACAGAGTGGTACGGAGAGCACTTCAGACAGACGATACACAAGCTGTTGACATGCACCAAATGTTACAAGGAGGACAGGAGTGACTCATCCAAGTTTGTTTAGATCATCGATCATCGAAGACGACGTGATGTAAAAATGTGGGATCATGTAGAGCCATCTATTAAAGGATAACTTTCTAACTAATCTTTTCAACCTTATCTCTGTCTGTCCGCATCAGGGATAAAGTGTGAAACACGCCTGACGACGTGGCCGATGCTCTCTGTGTCTCTGGGGCGCAGCTCACAGCACAGATGCAACATCTTACTCCGTCATTTGACGGAGTTGATGACGGAGAACGATTTAGTTTGAGGTAAGATTGTGGGTAAGATGTTTCGCGTCATCCGGTGTCATTTGGCAGACAAAAGTAAGCGGGGAGATCTGGGCGCAGGCAACGTGGAGGAAAGGTAAACACAAGGTAAACATCATTTGCATACACCGCCCACATTGAAATGATACGAAGCCGGGTGAAAATCGGCAAAGTTCCCCTTTAAGCATAACAAAATAATGTGCATTAAAGGTACTATGTGTAAGAATCAGAAAGTCCTTCTCATTACTGGCCCCTTTGGCCGGTAAGTGAACTGCAGGAGCTGCTGGAGCTCGAGCATTCAGAGCACTGGAGCGTGAGCTCCGTGGGCTGAGACAAAAAGTATGAGATAAGAAGTTACGAAAGAACAGACATCTTTGCCATTATCCGTGTTTTGATGTCACTTCCTTCCTTTTTCCTAGCAAAACCGGCCCGGTTAAATTATAATAGGAATCAGCCCAGAGGCTGTTCTTTAAAGCGATGTATGCATGTAAAAAATCCGACACATAGTCCCTCGAACTTGAAATGTGTACAACAAACAAACAGATGACTAAAAAAAAGTATACATTTAAAATGTTAAAAGGTATGACCTTCATGTAGTTGACGATCTTGGCCAGGCAGCCAAACTTGTACCCAGCACTTCCACTGAGAGCTTTGAGGTTAAAGCTGCCGTTACTGGAATCTAGAGGAGACAGACAAGACCGTGCAAGAGGTTAAGTTGGCTAGAAGATGCAGGTCGGGAAAGTATGTAGCAAATCATTTTCTTTAATTATTTAAATTTTTGTGGACAGCTGGACTCGCAAGACAAATGCTAGAGCTAGAGTGAATGGCACGTAGAATGTCGCAATGTCGAGAGCCTGATTCAACATTCATTATTCTTTCCATGGCACACTTCTGTAGTTTGGTTCCCTTGGGCATAACGTGTAAAAGGCTGCGGCCCATCATTCCTGTTAGGAGTAGGAGAGGGTTCTCCACCTGGACGCTGGTGACATTACCACTCTACTCGACATTCACTCTAGCTCGAGCTAGCTTACCTTCAGTTACGTTAGTTTTGGTCTGTGTGTGAACGTTGCATTACAAAAGAGAGTCTAGCTATGATTCCAAGTCTAAAATAATGAAAATCATTTTTAACTCTATTTGCTACATACTTTCCCTCGCCAACCTGCACATTGCTCTTTAATGCACATTCATTAGAAATGTAACATGCATGTATTAATACATTTAAATTATTTTGCAGATTCCCCAAAATTGTGACGATACAATCTCAAGTTAACAAAGTCATGTATAATGTAACGGTATAATTACATGTGAATGCATTTTCTTGGAATAAGGGATGGATAACAAGTTAAGTTAATTATTGGGCATAACGAATAATTACATGTTTGTATTTTTCATTACACACACACACACACACACATATACACACACACACACACAAACACACAGATTTGTATAGTTTTTTTAGGCACACCGTGCCCTAATATACACTGCAGAACAGAAACATTATCCT
>OOFB01012294.1:4630-19036 GCA_900323305.1 Trachyrincus murrayi | reverse complement strand
TGTGTGTGTGTGTGTGTGTGTGTGTGTGTGTGTGTGTGTGTGTGTGTGTGTGTGTGTGTGTGTGTGTTCGTTCCGTGCAAGAGTTTAGCTCTTTCATGGAGACAGCTGACACAAAAACAGCATGGGCTGCCCAGCTTTAGTTTGTGTCAGTTCAGTCTCCATCGCAAGGAGAGGCGTATTCAAACAATGGCGTGTGCATATTTAACTCTGGTCAATAGCGTGTACTCGGGGAAAAGGGCAAAATATTTGGTTTGTCACCCGATGGAAAGCTTGGGTTCTAAAACTACAAACCAAGTTGCCATGCTAACTTTTCAACCCTGTTCTTGGATTGTGAACCCCAACATTATTTCATTACACAATTATACCACAGAGTTAGGGCATGGTCCCTCTTTCCCCTTGGAGTATTTTGACATCCTGAAATTAAAAGGTTGCTCTTTTGGTCTAGTTTTTGTTTAGTCATTTTATTTATGCCATGTTATGTATCGAGTGACCATTAGTGTATTGAATAAATCAACCAATGTTATCAAACACATTGGTAATGCACATTGACACACACACACACACACACACACACACACACACACACACACACACACACACACACACACACACACACACACACACACACACACACACACACACACACACACACACAGATGTTGAATATTCCGTGTTGTTGGGCAACCCAGTTGTTTCCACCTGGGTTTTATGGTGGAATTTCCCACAAAGTCAAGTTCCACATTTTATGCTAGGGCCAGCAGTGATAACAAATGTCCCCCATCTACACTATATATAACAAGGCCTAATAACGAACTAAACCAAGTCTAATAACATCTCCATGTGTTGACCTTCCACATGGGCCCATGTTCCTATGCAGTCAACCTGGCGCATGCATGTCCTCCGTGGAATGACATGACAAGTAAACACACAAGACTACTGTCTGTCACACCCACTGTACATGAACCAGTGTGATGGCAGCCAGGGGAGTCATGCTGAGATATGGTGCACTGGTAGTCCACCGGAGCAAGTGTTTGTGCTGTAGAATTACATGAGTTTGCAAAAAGTAGGTGAAGATGGAGGAGAGAGAGATTATTTACATAGAGATGGCTAAAGGGGGGAAACTTACCTAACTTGAAACCTAACTGCATTCGTACAGAGAAGGTAGGAGCTGTTTGAGAAGTGAAGAGGGGGTGGTGAAGACTGACAGACAGAGAGAGAGAGAGAGAGCGAGAGGGAGGGATGGATGGAGGGAGGGAGTGGGAGAGAGAGAGGTAGAGGGAGATGACTGTGTAATCTGTAGCCGCTGCCCTCTCTGTAAACTGTCCTCATTGGCCAAGCAGAAGCCCCCTGCTTGAAAGGAAGTGTCACCAGGGAAACTTTGTCTTGCTGCCTCTCTGTGTGTCTGTGTCTGTGTGTGTGTGTGTGTGTGTGTGTGTTTTCCTTCTTGTAAGGGATATTTTTAAACGCCTTTCTGCTTCCTGCTTCGACTACTGACTACAAACCACAGCATCCCTGCTTTGTTGTTTGCTGGATGCGCGACTCACAAATCAAGAAGACGAGAGAAAAAGCCACAACAATGTTTTCCTCTTCTCTTTTCCCACAGTTACATTGCAAGCTCTTTGCAAAAATGGGGGACGACCGACCTTTTGTGTGTGCTGCTCCTGGCTGTGGACAGGTAATCTCTCTCTCTCTCTCCCTCTCTCCTTGTCTTCAGATTCAGCTGTTATGGTGAGGGGGTGGGAGCGTTGTATTGGTTGTATTGTCCGTGTACTGCTTGGCTTTGGGAAGTTGGCTGAAATTGACATTGAATCCATTTCAAATGTTTAAACTCCTATTTTAAATACGTGTAAATGAGAATATAGAACGGCTATGTTGTTTTGCTCATCGTGTTACGTTGGGAGTTGCCAACTTTTCGAGACTCTTCATACAGCTGTAGCTAGCGCTTAGCCTTTGGGCTTGACTCATTGACGGCATTCTGTCTTGTCTGTTACACTCTTGTGTCTTGTGAAACAAATGGCGTCTCCCTTTAAGAGTGACTCACCGCCGTTTTCAAATGAGTAATCTGTGAACATTTATTGTTTCAACCTGTCACACAGACATCTGCTGCCTGCAGACACAGGCCTGAGCCACGGGTATGATTCAGCTCTGTGCCCGCAGTGTCTTGGCATGGCGGTAACTTGGTATCAAGTGAGCTACACCGTCTGTTTGTCACAAAGACTCAAATGAATGCACAGGCGGGAATGGTCCCACCTGAGTAATGTTAAGTTGGCTATCTAAAAGTGTTGGGTTGGATAGGCTGCTAGAGTAGCAGCTGGTGAAGACACTGTACTGTGGTTGAGAAAGTGAGGGATACACCAGATATGATACTGGTATGGGAGGTTTTGTTACCTCTCTCCCTGCTTTAGTCTGGTATGAGCCAGACGATATCGCCCAGACAGTATCGCCAGACACATTTGACGGATGGGTTTCTCTACACGATACACTAAAAACCAGATCAAAGACAACTCTGAATTGTTGTAGTGGTTATGTATGGTTGCATTACTTTGTGTTTAATGTGTTGCTTATAAACTGTCTCAGCCTACTCTACAGCGACATTAGTGTGGCTGTCGGCAGGCATGTAAGGCAATGCAACGCGCAAACCGGTCGAGTAAATAATTGAATTGCTTGTTTCTTTTTCCTCTCAAAACGTTATAGACACCCACGGACTCCACTGTGATGTAAACATGTAAACATGCATTGCATAGTTCATCTATTGATATAATTCATTATTTAGCGGTTTGACTGATGTGTAGACAAAATGGATTCCTATTGGAGGTCGGCGTGATGTCAGATGTCAATGTTGGTTTAACGGGGCCTGCCGTGTCACCCTCTCTAGTTTGAAGTGTCTTGGGTATTTAAGTGTGAAATGGCTGATGGGTAAACACACCTGGGCCTGTGTGTGATGGGTCTGGCTGGTCCGAGTGTGTCTCTGGTACACTAAAATCTGGGTGTAGTAATGCAGTGTTATGATCTTAACCGAGTTATTATATTGTGATGATTGTGATATTGGATGAAGTGAAGGTGACTAATTATTATCCTGAGAAGACGAGTCATGAGTTTTATTTACAAACTAGAATTTGAGTGTGATCATATTAATATATTAAACATTGCTAGCTATACATGGTGTGATCACCTTGTAATAGGGGTTTCACAGAATAGTCAACTATCAAAACCACTAGTCGACACTGAGCATCGTTGTAGACTAATGGTTCGTCTGTGGTTTTCGCACGGTGAAGTAAGCAGTGACAACGCATCTACAGCCACCGACCGAAGGCGGACGTAACTTTGGTTGTTGTTGAACATAGATTTGTTTGAACTATCATTTTCCACAGCATGTTAAATATACAGAATGTAAGGCATTTAGAGAAGGAAAGACTCCTGCGGACTCCTTGATATTTCACCTACATTAGTTAACCCTTCGCTGATTGTATTCCATAACGTTTTGACGAGAATTGATCATTGTTATTGGGTGAAAAGAATATGATATCTCCCGCGGTTTTAATCGACTACTAAACTGCTTCTTGGGAGTAGTTGACGACAGTCATGAATGCCCTACCTTGTGACCGAACCCAAACAACATACAAATACCTAACTTACTTCCTTAACTTTACATGTCTGAATGAATATCATGACTTAAGAACCTATAGCCTAGTTATGGACATGGACAAGACCCGAACACCTGGCCCTCTTGTCTCTGGGTTCCAAGCCCCCAGCGGTCTACCGGGAAGCTATGGCCAGTACCGAATGCACAGAAAGTCTTTGGCCTGGGATATTCTCTAGCGTGTTGACAACATCACTAGGAACCCTGTTCTCCGCCAGCCTTTATTTATTTACAGTTTGGGCAGTGGTAATGGTATCTGGCAGCATGCGCTACAGCGAGATTAGCCCTAGATAGTTTCCTATTTGCCCCGACGGGCCCAGCTGGAAGGGACAAGCGAGACCTGCGGTTGTGTCGGTGATGCTGCTCGGCGGGGGCTAAAAATAAGGCCGCCCCCACCCCCCCCCCGCGACACTTGACTGTGTTTTCCACTTCACTCTCGCAACCGACCGAACGCACTACGGCGACACAAGGCCAGAAATAGGCTGTAAGGCCATGAGGAACAGGCTGGCATCTCTGCCACGGCCCATTTTCAACTCAGTCAACTCATTTGCGTATATGGGACCTCAGCCATGCCAGTGTCGTACCACCATTTTGTCCATTAACTGCTTAACAACTCCAACCACTTCCTTTGTGGTAAAAATAAACACCATTAATATTCCCTGGAAACTATTTTAGTGCATAGTGCCATTTCCCAGTTCCAATTTTTTGTGTCTAGCTCGGTGTAGTATACGACAGAGATATTTGAGGCCCCGTCCTGCGGCTATAGGAGACACAGATACAGCGCGTCTGAGGCTCAGGCTATTATACAACACGGTTATTCGTCTTTGTGGGCCAACGCACAATGGTTCAGCATACATGTGTTAGGACACCTCTCTCTCTCTCTCTCTCTCTCTCTCTCTCTCTCTCTCTCTCTCTCTCTCTCTCTCTCTCTCTCTCTCTCTCTGATTATCTAACATTTTATATTTTTGTGTTTAGGTGCCTTTACTCTTCAGTTTGCTGACTAATTCATGCATTGTTTCGTCTTTGTTTCTTACTCGATGCTAACTGCAGAGGTTTACGAACGAGGACCACTTGTCGGTACACAAACACAAGCACGAGATGACGCTCAAGTTTGGACCAGCCAGAACCGACTCGGTCATTATTGCAGGTAAGAAGGAGTAAGAACGCGAAAGGCTCAGTCATACACACATCTCTGTTGCTCTGCTACGGGGGGCAGTAAATAAATAGAAACATGCAACACATGCAAATATAGCTTTCCCCATAAAAGCAACACAGCCTTTATTAGCCTGTGTTTTACAGTGTCACTGTTATCCAAACCAGCTGAATCTGGAGGCGTTCTATATTTAGCGGCGTCCGAACAGCAGAGTGTGAGAAGGCGCTTCTTTGAATAGTCATTTGTTCATGTCGTTCTTCTCCTCCTCCTCTCCTCCACCAGACCAGACACCTACACCCACCCGCTTCCTTAAGAACTGCGAGGAGGTGGGCCTGTTCAATGAGCTGGCCAGCTCCTTCGAACACGAGTTCCGCAAAGCACAGGAGGACGACGACAAGAGATCCAAGAACCCTGTAAGAACCAGAGTTTATTTGGCCTGTCTGTGGTCTACGTCAGGATGCAGAAATGTCACTTTTGCACTGCGGATACAGACGTCTAACACTTATTATGGCGGATACTGAATACCGATCTACCCTTACAGAAAAGCACAGATCCTGTCAATTTTTGTGTTGATTCTGTCAGGACTTCATGACGAAAAATGTAGTCAATTTTTGTTCAATGAGCTCTCAAAAGTATGTTATGGTATTCTATTGTGCTCCAATATGGATGAATATTTAAGGTTGATTGTGAGGTATCCAGTGCCTTTATTGGCATCAGTGAAAGCCAAGTCCTGTACGTCTGCGTGCCACGTGTGGTTTGTATAGAACAAATTTAGTTTTTCACCAGTGTTCACACAAAATGGGAACCATCGCCTTTTTAAGTGCAGTAAAGTCATGTGCCTATTCATAAGTGACAAGAGATGACACTTCACTTTCACTGAAATGATGCTTGCAGGAAATTACCTTTCTCCATCTGCTCAATGAACTTGGAGCGCTCTTGGAACAAACCTTTAGATTACGATCTTGCTGCTATGCCTAAGGATGTGGTTTTAATGTGATGTGTCATAAGTGGTTTGCTACTAACCCAAGAGAAACTACAAAGACTCGTGCAATTATATCATTATGCACATTCAAAACCTCATTGACGACATTACATTTGAATTAATAAGGCAGCGTGACGTTTTCTAAAAGCACAACGTTCCTGATCTGGGGCCAGGGTAGGGATGGCAGGGATTTTAATACCGCCCTGCTTTATCGCTCTACCACCTCCTCAGCTACCAGCACCCAGCAACGCTGTCGCTCAAGACATGAGTCTGCAGACGCCGTCGGACGTCAAGGTGAAGGAGGAAGATCCGGTGGAGGTGGACTCCTCCTCACTGGGCAGCCCTGACTCAATCTCCAGTGAGTCGGATGGAGGCTACGGAGAGCCTCCAGGCTACGGAGAGCCTCCATCCATGAAAAAGGTAGGAACTGTTGGGACTGGGGATGCAAGAAGTATCAAAAACTCTAATCGGATACACGGTCCAAATCTCAATGAGTACTCGTGTACTCTTTTTGCAGGCGCAAAAAAAAGTCTGCGACAGTTTAGTTTCCACCAATGTACACATATCGAAAGTCAGTTGAACCTGTCTTTTATGCAGTCTATGCGCATTACATTCACACCAGAGCTCCACTGCTTTTTACTGTTGTAGAGCTAGCGGGATACACTTAACGATTTTAATGTTATATCCATTGGGAACATTTTGAAACGTGAGACGTATCCGGTTTAGTTGCGTTTTAGTTGGGCTATTGTTTAGGGCAGGGTACTTTGTAATTCGCCTATTGTGTAGAAATATTGACCAAGCGATGGCTCTATAGAGTGGAGTGCTGCTGCCTGTCTCCTGGGCAGGTATACACCGCTAGACACATGGGACTCATACCGGTGATCTGTTGAATATCCAATATCTTTCTAACTTTCAAACGACATGAACTGCTATTGAGATGTGTGATTCTTTTAATACACCCCCACAGTAGCGCTATGCACTATAGATTAAACTAAACAAACCTATTTTAGTCTCAACAACAATATGCAACGGCAAAGGCTTTATTTTGGACTATTTAATTATATATCCTAAACTTTACCAAAATACATATCAACATAATATAAAATGTATTTATAAGATGTCTGAAAAATGACTACAAAACGATTTTCGATTACAATATTTATGTGATCGTTGGTGGTTTGCTTATTCGTTTACTTGAGTACACGTTTGCACCCCTAGTTGGGACACAATGTTAATGACGGTCACGCAGGGTTCCTGAACTTCCCGGTCTCCCTGGCACTCTCCAGGGACCCGTGCTGTCATGGGTCCCTGGCACTCTCCAGGGACCCGTGACCCTGGCACTCTCCAGGGACCCGTGCTGTCACGGGTCCCTGGCACTCTCCAGGGACCTGTGCTGTCATGGGTACCTGGCACTCTCCAGGGACCCGTGCTGTCATGGGTCCCTGGCACTCTCCAGGGACCGATGCTGTCATGGGTCCCTGGCACTCTCCAGGGACCCATGCTGTCATGGCTTCCAATGTATGGTTTTAGTTTTAAAAAAAAATTTGTTTGTGCATTCATCATTCAATTGAGGCTTAATGTATATCATATTAAGCTTTTAACCCCCAATGTTACACCATATTCCCACTACATTCTTGCAATTTCTGTTAAAGGTGTAAAGTTGTTACTCTGCCTAATGTCTTCCACAAGCAGCGCCACGCCTATCCTGCTCAGCTGACGGTGGTGTCGATGTTTTGACCTAACTGTCGACACCCGTTCTCTCCACAAGGACACCCCGCCCCGGAGCTCGGCCCCGACCCCAACCATCGTGCGGCCAGGGTCCCTCCCGCTCCACCTCGGGTTCGATGCCCTGCAGCCGACCATGCCCTCCCCCACCTCCGTCATCACCCAGACACCACCCTCCAATCGCACTCTGGGGTGAGCTTGCCACCAAATGGTCCCTTGTTGGGCGTACTCTCCTCGGGTTGAATACAGCAACGGTTCATCACTGTAACATCACCTCTGCTCTATCTGCACACAGCTCCCCCACCGGCCACTACCCAATGATGATGCTCCCTAATGGCCATGCGGTGCCGGTGCTCCCAGGACCAGTACAGATGCCCTCTGTCATCAATGTAAGCCTAAACACGGCCATTCTGAATGTATAGCGTGCAGTCCTGGTGAGCTTGCTAACAGATACGCACAGACACACAGCCCGATGTGTTCTACGTACACGTTTTGCCTTCACAACCAGTTCCTGATTATGCATATGCTTTGTCTTGTTCTCCTTAGCTGGCCCGGCCCGTTTGCATGGTGCCAAACATTCCTGGGATCCCTGGTCCTCCCCTGGGCGGCAGCAGCAGTGGCTCCAGCTCCCCCTCTGGCTACAGCATCCACTCCGAGGCAAAGATGGTCAGCTCCAGTCCAGACACTCTATCTGCCTGTCTATTTCTGTCTCTCTCTCTCTCGCTCTTTCTCGCCTCCTCCTCCTCCTCTCTTGTGTTCTGTCTGTGTACTCATACACCCTCTGGCCTTCCTGTGGCCTAGCTTTCGTCATCATATGACTCTGGATTTATTCTTTAAATTTTTTCTTCTTGTGGTTATTAAACCCTCACGCCGTAGCCACACTTCTAATCCCTAACAAGTTCTCTTGAGGAGGCATAGGTGTACGTTTAATTGCAGTTTTCGTCGTGTTAACGTATATTTTTACCTTCCATATATCAGTTTAATCGGTCACTGCTGATATAATATTTTGCCCATTTAATGCCAGTAGAACGCTCTAAATCTTTCACAATGACCCTTTTACATTACATCTTTAGCTACCTCTGCAATATTCCAAACTGAGCAAACTTTCATCAGAAAACCAAGAGTTCACTAAAGGTTAGCAGCGGAAAGAACAGATGGCTCGGGGCCAGATTTAACATTAACGTATTAAGAAATAATTTACTGACGTAGCGTGTCAGCATTGTTCTTACATTTAATTCTCCTGCTTCATTTCATTCATCATATGATGACCAAGGACAGCTGGCTTTTCCACATAATTTTCTCCCAAATGTTGAATAATGTTATTATAATAATAATAATAATAATAATAATAATAATCACATAAGAGTGTTATAACACTCATTATGAAAGTGTTAGGAAGAAAACAACAGCCTAAGTTGTTATGTATTTGTATTTTATGTTCATTTTGATGTTTGTCAAAAGAAATCTTGAGTCATGTGGTTTGACTTCCTCCTTCTCCTCCTCCAGCGTCTGAAGGCAGCGCTGTCGCAGCACAGCCCGTCCGGCCTTTCCATGGGAGGCATGATGGGGATGGGCTGCAGTCCCATGGTTCCCCAGAGGGCAGAGCAGAGCCAGATGTTAGTGCAGCACCCAGACGCCCCGTCCCCCGCGCAACCACAGGTATAATACAGCACCAAGTGGCAGAGAGACACTCAGCTCAGGTCTTTCAACCGTTGTCCCCCATAGTCTAGTTAGTACGTAATGACTTTAAAACTCCCCAAAAGAGAGAGAGAGTGTGTGTGTGTGTGTGCACGACCCCCCTCCTCTCTCTCTTGTGGGTGTACTCGTCCGCCTCACTCCCCTCCTCTCCCTCTTGTGGGTGTCACTTGTCCGCCTCACTCCCCTCCTCTCCCTCTTGTGGGTGTCACTCGTCCACCTCACCCCCCTCCTCTCCCTCTTGTTGGGGAATCACTCGTCCGCCTCACCCCCCTCCTCTCCCTCTTGTGGGTGTCACTCATCCGGCTCCCCCTGATCTTGCTCTCCCCCCATGGCAGGTCTCCCCGGCCCAGCCCACGGGCGGCCGGCGGCGACGCACGGCAGAGGACGACCCCGACGAGCGGAGGCAACGCTTCCTGGAGAGGAACCGGGCGGCAGCCTCGCGCTGCCGGCAGAAGCGCAAGGTCTGGGTCTGCTCCCTGGAGAAGAAGGCAGAGGAGCTGAACTCCATGAACGTCTCGCTGTCGGTGAGTGTGTGTGTGTGTTTGTTTGTTTGTTTGTTGTAAAGTTGATGGCTGTTGGTTTGCTGGAGGAATAACAGGATATTACTATCGAATATTACTATTACTACTATTCATAGCAGTCGTTTAGCAGACATATTTATCCAAAGAGAATTGCAGTGAATTCAGATGCATGCCATTAAGTCGCTGGTTAGGGGTTAGGCATCTTGCTCGAGGATGCCTACAGGTAGACTGGGAAGTTGAGAATGGAGCCCAGTACGTGTACGTGTACGTGTACTAGTACACACTAGCCACTACGCTATCCGGCTTCCAATTCACTGCATGAAACTGTGTGTTTTATTCAGCATGTTTAGCTGCGTTGCTCAAGCAATCCCACAATGGATTTCTATGTGATACTTGATGTGTTGGGTTTGCTGTTCTTGTCAGAATGAGGTGTCTCTGTTACGAAACGAGGTGGCTCATCTGAAGCAGCTGCTGCTGGCTCATAAGGACTGTCCTGTCACCAACATGCAGAAGAAGACCGCCTACCTTGGTGAGTCCCTTCCTCCTACAGCTACCCTACCCCCAGCTAGATTAATGTGCTCGTTTTTGCTCTCTTTCGTTCAAAATAGCCACTTGTTTTCCTGTTTGTTTCTTTAGCTGTGCAGAAATGAATTGATGTCTGAGACTGACTGACTGTATATGCCCCTCTATGTGGCAGCAGAGGGGAGCATGAAGGAGTCCTCTGAACCTACTGGCTCCCCGGCCCCAGTGATCCAGCACAGCTCCCTGGCCCCCAGCCCCTCGGCGGGGCCCAACGGCCTGAGCTCGCGGGCGGCAGCGGAGGCCATGGCCATGTCTGTGCTGGCGGGCATGGGCCAGCAGCGTCACCACCATCACCACCTCCACCACCACCACCACCAGAGGGCTGAAAGCGGAGCCTCCCAGGTCATCATGGCTGTACAATCCCACTCAAGTGCCAGATGATGAGCCAGGTCACCGCGACCCAGGCATGGCTCACACTCACCACCAGGGGGCAGCAGAGGAGGAGCAGGGATGAAGGAAACCTGGCCGACCCCAAAGAGTCCCAACACCTGAACTGCTGCCAGTTTCCTTTGCTCCTCTCTCCCTTCTTTTTTACCCGCCAGTGGAGCCATGTTGCTGAAGCCTGGAGCTTAGCAGCAAGCCTTCTGGGAATAGACAGACTATTGAGAGAGCTTCCTGTTCACTCTGCCATAAACTACAGGGGCTGGACTCCAACCTTGCTCTCCCCCAATTAAACCCCCCCCCCCCCCCCCCCTGTCATCTCCCTCCCCCCTTCCTCCCATCCTCAGTCAATACAACACTTCACTGGACTTCACTAGGACTGCATCACTAACTTCCAGTTTACTGCCGTAACAACACTCTCCACGTGGACAAATACTACACACCCGCTCACGCTCTGTAACACACGGGCAACACCGCAAATGTTTTAACGTTCTATGTTTGAGCGAGTAACCAAACGCAGCACACAGGGTTTTTACACTTATAGCTGCAGCGGGGGCCTTGGTCTAAATCAGTGTTTTTATCCCAATGCACTCAACCATCAAAGATGCAGGATAGCAGGATACACTAAAAAGGTGTCTATAAGATCATATCAACATGCACCCCCCCAAAACTTACCTCATGTAAACCCCTTTATAAGATGTATAAACTGTGTGGCTCTGTGTATATGTGTATGTATATCAGAAGCTAGCAGTTTGCTTGATAAAGGTCTGATACACTAATAGCTAGGTTGTTAGCATGTGACTTTTTCTACTAGCTTGTGTTAACGTTCCCCACACAGCAGCTATCCTCTATAGGTAACTCATATCCTCTCCAGTTGGGCCATAGAACGAAAAATACAACCAAGGTAACGTAGCGTGTTTTTTATAATCAGTTTCTGCTTTTTGCAATAATATTCAGTATTCCCTTACTGTGTTGTTGTTTTTTTGTCAAGCCTGAAGGGAATTCAACTGTTGCGTCACTCACACATACTCACACACACTGTCTCCCGCTCTCACTCTCTCTCGCTCTCTCTACACCAGGCAAATAATGGTATTTATTGGTTTTTAAATGTATGCCATTTCTATATTTGTGAGACTGTATGAATTGACGTTTCTCTGTGTGACCTCTGACCTTACTCTTGTAGTTTTAATTCTTCAGTGGATGGTGTTCCATCCTGGCTGCTTGCTGAGCAGCATCCCTCAGCCAACCAAATGTTAACTAAGCCATAGTGACTACACGTCATATCTCTGTCATCTCTAGAGAGCCACCCCCCCACTCCCGTCTTGTTTCAACCACAGGAAAGATTACCGTGACTGTTATTTTTAGGGTTCAGAGCTTACAATCTTTATCACTGCTCTTGCGCTCACACTCAGAGATTTATCATTTTGCCTTAAAAATCACATCAGTGCCTCTGACTTTCCACTCAAAAATATATTTTCTTGCATGAGTAACGGAGCCTTATGAATGAAATCAATTGTCACTATTGGATGTTTTCTATTCTGAATGAAAATCCATTGCAGTCGCATACAGAATACACATTTTTAAACGAGGGGTTAATGAGATTTAAGTTACCCCTGAATGATTTGATAAAATACTTGTCTGTCCTAGTGGAAAAAGATTGCAATGACATGTATATGGGATGCAGCCCCAGCTGTCCTACTACCATGTCCAAAACCACCCAAACAAGGAATTTTGTTCTGTCATTTGTATAGTTTCTCCGCCTCACCCATTACTGTCTGATATCATTGATGTGTTTGCAATGTTTACATTGCAGAAGTAGGATTTCTGTTCATGAACATAAGGGCATGTCTTTTATGCACTAAAAATATGCAAGTTTATTGTGGAGTTTTTTTCTGTTCAAGTGGATTTTCTGGATTTCCTCTTCATACAAGATTGAGACTTGCCCTAGCACTATATTTTGCTGGCAGACGATGGTTCATCTGAAATGAAAATGCAAACTATATTCAGCTTTAGTGATTGTCATTGGCACTTTTATTTTCCATCTTGTATGTCTTCTGTCGTGTGCTATGTTAGGCACTATACATTTTGCTGTTGTATCTCTTGAACTCTATCTCATTGTACTAATGAATATAGAAACTTAATTTGTTTAACACAAGCATTTTGTTTTTCTCAACTCGGTGATGTTAGTCCTGTCTATCAACACTTATTGTATCTCAATAGTTTATATGATCTGAGATTATTTCTGCTATGCCTTTTGACTGTCATTGTTAAGTCCGCATTTATAAGTTATGTTTTTTTTTTATTGGTCAAATGGAAATTGTTGAAAGCGTTCTTGACATTAACAAAAACTAGAATTCTTTTGAAAAGAACAATTTACTGAGAACGCAACAATGTGAATGTTGCCCAGAGTGTTTTATTGGATTATTTACACTCCCATTTTTGACTGATCTCAGAAATTGTCTTTGTATTGTACTTGTACTATATGAATATATTTACTTACTTTTCCATGCATGTCCAAGTGAACACTTACAGTCCTGCGGTTTTAATTAAAGACACAACATCTTAACAGTTTTTTATCTTTTATTTATTCTGCAAATATTTTAGCTTTGTAAGCTTGCAGTTGATTTGTTGGGATTATAGACTTTATAAATGGTTCAGACCTGTGGTGTAGCCGGGGGAATATAGGGTTCACCACGACCCCTGAAATATAGATTTATTTTTTTTGTTTTCCATCAAAATGGACCTTGGGTTATTAAGTTGAAAAAGGATTTTGATGATTTGCAATTGCAACAAATATTATGCCGTTAATTGAAATTAAGCCTTAAAAACTGACGTTAAGCACATCAGTAGGCCTATAGGAAACGGGAACAAGATGACCTGTTAAACTACTAGAATCCTTACATTTATTATATTTCTAGAAAGGAAATATTGCCATAGATTGGTTTTAGACATAATATAATGCAATTTATGCGCCTCACGATTGTTGCCTTTACACAACGTATGACGCGATTTATGAAGGCTACATAATAATCAGGCTAAAAGGCACAATCTTTCAAATTGCGCAGATGTGATTTTGGGACAGTAGTGTAGGCTACCATGCTGTGTTTAGTAGTTTACTCTGTAGGCCTAGGCCCTATACTATGTGTAGGCTACCATGCTGTGTTTAGTAGTTTACTCTGTAGGCCTAGACCCTATACTATGTGTAGGCTACCATGCTGTGTTTAGTATTTTACTCTGTAGGCCTAGACCCTATACTATGTGTAGGCTACCATGCTGTGTTTAGTATTTTACTCTGTAGGCTTAGACCCTATACTATGTGCTTCTTTTGTGGGAATGAGACTATATGGATTGTAATTGCTTAGGTGTGGAGACAAGGAAAGTTGAGGAGAGGTGACAATGAGAGGAGAGGAATATAGGAGTAGTGGAGAGGAGACAAGGAAAGGCGAGAAGGGAGACAGGGAGGAGTGGAGATGAGGATAGGAGAGGAGACAAGTAGAGGAGAGCAGGAGACAGGAGATGACATGCGGTTTCAACCCTATCACCAACAAGGTTAAAAAAAAATCGATCTGAATTCCAACAGATCAGCAGAAGATTGATATGCCATGTCTAAATTGTCATTAATAAAATCAATGGGGAATAAAACAGTAGCTTTCGACATATATCATTTCTACGTATAACTGGGTCACAATTTATGTTCCTGAAACGTTATCACCCCCCCCTGAAA
>OOFB01012290.1:3537-14842 GCA_900323305.1 Trachyrincus murrayi | reverse complement strand
AAAAAAAAAAAAACACCCCCTTTTTTTTTTTTAAAAAAAAATATTTTTTTTTATAAAAAAAAAAAAAAAAAAAAAAAAAGGGGGGGGGGGGGGGGGGGGGGGGGTAGAGTAGGAGGAGGTAAAGGAGAAGGCGGGGGGTATCTTTTGGGACACACTGTCATTGGACTTTGGAGTCACTGTAGAACCGAGATAAAGTGTCTCTACGTGGAAGCCTCACAGTATTGGTTCAACATCACACACACACACACACACACACACACACACACACACACACACACATACAACCTCTATGACCTCTAGTGTTTGTGTGTGTGTGTGTGTCCGTCCATCAATACCAATCTTGTGATCTATAATTCATCCATCCATCCGTCCATACTTCTCATCTCCACCTGTGTTGGAGGTGACCTTTAGTGTGTGTGTGTGTGTGTGTGTGTGTGTGTGTGTGTGTGTGTGTGTGTGTGCGTGCCCATCCATCCATCAATCAATCCACAAACCCACCTTTCAATCCACTATCCATCCATCCATCCATCTATAATTCATCCATCCATCCATCCAGCTCTCTCCCTCCTTCCCTCCCATCTCTCTCTCTCTCTCACTCTCTCAGCCTCATATTTACCAGTGTTTAGCTGACACCCCCCCTCCTCACCCTCCAGGTATCCCACCAGAGCTCCAAATCCTACCCAGCATGCACTTCTCCGGGCAGCGACTCCTGCAGAGTTCGTCGTTTCCTACCCCCTGCTCTCCTCCTTGTCATCTATTCTTCTCTTCTTCTCTCCAGGCTGTAATCTCTCTAGTATTCTTTCCCAGCAGCACCCGCACAGCCAAGTCCACAGGAGACAGAAGCCCAACCCCTTTGTCCTCATTGGCTAACGTGCTCCTCGGGCCAAAAAAACGTTTATTATTATTTTTTACTTTTCACTTTTATTGTTGTACTTTTTACTACAACCACTGCCCCTCATAAGGCCTGCGCATCCTGTATCGCCATATATATAGCGCTATATATGTATTGCTATATATGTATCGGCATATATATAGCGCTATATATGTAGCGCTATATATGTAGAGCTATATATGTAGCGATATATATGTAGCGCTATATCTGCAGCGCTATATATGTAGTGCTATATATGTCTCTTCATCTCTCTCGCCCGATGTGTACACACCCCAGGGGGAGAGAGCGAGAGCGAGAGAGAGAGAGAGACAGAGAGCGAGAGAGAGAGAGAGACGGAGAGAGAGAGAAAGTGACTTTGTACATTTTAGCTTTTGAAAACTGGATTTCTCTTTAATGGTCATCCTCGACCGTTGATTTAAATTGTGATAGACAGACGTGTAAATAATACTGCATTCTAATCGCATTCTTTAAGAAATGAAATATGTTTTGTTTAATTTATAACGCTTGATTTCACAACAATATCAAGTGGACAGATATCCGAGCTGACCCGCCCTGCTTCCCACAAAGCCGAAAGTGACGAATCCCAACAGACACTTCCTTCTAAACTGTTTTAGTTGGCGGCAGCCATATGCTTCGTGGTACCATGGGTTTTAAAACGAGTTGATTAAATACCTTGAGTACCCCTGGATACCACGGCTACACCGGTAAGCACCACTATAAAGAATAATTATTCCAGCCGACGCCAGTTGACCCTGCCAATGGCACGTTGCCATTGTTCCAACTGCTTCGAGTCTTCTTCAGTCCTACGGCTTCGCTCCACCTGCTCCCGTTCTTCCTCACATCGCCATCTTTGATTTGGCCGAAGGAAGATGTGTAGGCTACCGTGCAGCCTCACTACACATAGCCATAGAAAAACTATGTCAAGTCAATTATAGTAGTAGTATTTGTATAGCCTTTGATCACAGAACACCCCCTAACCCTGAGACCCCTTTTAAAGGGTAAAGGAAAAACTCCCCAAAGCCAGAGAGGAGAAACCTTGAAGTGGAACCCAGAGGAGGGTTAACCCCACACACTCTCGGACAAACCGTCCATTGGTCTGCAGACACCCCCGATGGAAGGGATGGGGGAGGAAAAAAAATCGATTCATATGAGAATCGAGATTCATTGCTTCCACAATACTTTTATCGTCACATTGACACATTTCTTTTCCCAAAAATTTGTAAAACCACACAAACTATAACAAATGCTAATATCGCATCACAATATCGACAGAATCTCAATACATATTGTATTGAACCCAGTCACCCTAACCCCGAGAATATCACGCCCCTTCTCCACCCTTTTTGTGCATTGAATGATGGGGTTATGTGCGTGTGTGTGTGTGTGTGTGTGTGTGTGTGTGTGTGTGTGTGTGTGTTACGGGTCATCTGGTTGCCGTGGGGGGGAGAGGCCAGGGGCTGTGGTTGAGTTATGGACCATGCCAGAAGCTAAATAGTCCCCTACGCTGTAATGCTGTAAATCTCTGCTCCTCGGGCTCCGTCCATAAAATGAATAGACGTTCATTAAAAATGTATCAGGATCCTGATTGTAAGAAGAGGAGGAAGAAGAAAAAGAAAATCCATCCTGATAATCAGTAAATTAAAGGAATTTGGTTTCTTTGGCTTCTTCTTCTTTTCCTCTTTGATTATTATTTTTATCTATATTTTTAAATAGATTTTTTTTTATTGAAATTTGCAATATGAATTCCGTAGAAATAGGGCATCTTTGTTCATGAAAGCACAAAACGTGGGAAAGAAATGTATGAAAGAACAAATTAAAGGTGTGGACGAGTGAACGAGTGAAAGAGTGAACAGGTGAACAAGTGAACGGGTGAACAAGTGAATGGGTGAACGGGTGAACGAGTGAATGAACAAGTGAACATGTGAAAGCGTGAACAAGTGAATATGTGAACAAGTGAAAAAGTAAACAAGTGCACAAGTAAACACGCCAGCGAGTGAACAAAAATAAAGAAAAAGGATTGAACGAGATGAGCATGTGAAGTCAGCCAACGCAGGTAACCCTTCCCCATCAGCCAGCGAGAGGTCGATGGTTATCAAGAACAACGTCAGAGTTCACGTTCTGCTCATGTTTTGTTAACCTGTGACCTCGCACAGCTAGCGACCCACAGCGGGAGGTGGCGAGGAAGGCATTGTACTGGCGCAGGGAGTTCTGTGAGCCCAAATAACGTCATGTTTGTGAGTTTATTTTTATATTTTTTTGTGCAGCAGATTTACGCGGCCTGCTGGCCACAGGGGCACCATGATGCAACAAAGACCCGGGGAAGCTTTTTGTTGGCAGCGATAAGGCGCTGGAAGAGGATTCAAAGGATTGTGAGTCTATTACACGGCTACTGCGTGTTCAGCTCACATCAGAGAAAGGAACAGTCATGGCTTCGGCTCGCAGAAACCCAGTCCCACGGAGGATAGCCCTCGGCATTATGGGTACATCAAGGGATTCTGGGTATTTAATTGATAAGTAATTATACGAATTGTCCCAAATCTTGCATCCACCCCCCCCCCCCCCTCATCCATCCATCAATCATCCATCCATCCATTAATCAATAATCATCCATCGATCCAACGATCCACCCATCCATCCACCAGCTTTTTAAACTAGAGGCCTTCCAATGCCAACAAACCTCAGTGGATATTTCCTTCATGAGCAGGCACACGTTGATGCTGAATACATTGAAGTTGTTTATCCTGATAGTACCTCCCTCACCCCCAGCGAGCACCCGGGGGTCTGTCCTTAGGCGTGTGTTCTGAAAGGCGTTTTAAATAAATAACGTAGGAACGTCCGACCGCGTAGCTGGGTTCGTATGTGATGACACTAAAGGAGGACATTATAAACGTCACGGTGTGTGTCTCTGAAGAGGAGGCCTGTTTCTAATATGTTTGTTATAACACAGCAGTATATCGCTTCATCCGCTTTCATTTAAAAAGGCTTAAGCGGCAACAACTGGGAAATGAATAACTAACCCGAATCCATTACGATTTTGGTAGGCGCCATCATGACTGTGCATGTATTTACTGACTTTCCAATAAGCAAACTGCTCCTTCTCTGGACTCATTATTTAAACATGACGGTCAGTAAAGAGACCAGAAAACAAGTAGAACTAAGTTGGCCACTAAAAAAACAGACCATGTGGCTGGCTACAGGATGTGGCCCCGGGCCCCTGGAAGGGAGGGGACATTAACGTCGCAGCAGAGAGAGAGAGAGAGAGAGAGAGAGAGAGAGGGTGAGGGAGCAAGAGAGAGAGAGAGAGGGTGAGGGAGCAAGAGAGAGAGAGATATAGAGATAAGGATGGCGATTAGCGGAGGTGTCGGTTAGCACTTGGCTTGATAAAAAAAAAAAAGGAAAAAAATAAATAGCAGCAAAACAATTACAAAAATAAATAAATAAAAATAAATGGCATATGTGTGAAATCAGCGGGGGCTACCAACTGTGCAATTAGCCGCGGTGGGGAACCTGCGAGGAATGCTGATGAGCCGTTTAGCGGGAGTGCAAGGGAACGCACAGGAGTCAAATTGGACACATCGCCCGGCTTAAAAAAATGATGAAGCACCGGGGAAGGCAGGCGTAGGCAGACCACTTACGGACTGAAAAACCCTATAGGAGCAGTTCCATTAAGATAGCCGGTTATACTGGAACACCAGAGCTATAGTTATGATTGGACGAGAGCCGAAGAAATGGCTGTTTACTCACTAGAATAAAACAAACCTTGAAAAAAGAAACCATAAATAATTTCCCGAATTCTACCGTTGATTCTAAGCGCACATGACTCAATCCATTCAGTTCAGTTAAATAACTACCGGTAATACAAATATTCATAATAAAACAAAATGAAGGAACTTGTAACTGTAATTCTTCCTCATTTATCTGACTATCATCCACCCAACTACATATCCATCTAGCTATCTTCCATCCATCACCCATCCATCTGTCTATCTATCATCTTTCTACCTATCCACCCATCATCCATCTATCTATCTATTCATTAATCCATCTCCCCCATCTTCCTCACCCCCTGCAGCCGACGGATGCTAAGGCAGAGAGGGAAGTGTTCTGATGATTCATCTCATGATGTTCTGCTCCATGATATTAAAATCCTACCCCCCCCCCCTCTGGTTTTAACAGTCATTTCCTCTCCATTGACACAACTGATCAAACATTTTCATTTGTCTCCATCTAGAGCCATCTGATGCTGATGCCAAAGCTAAAGCTACATTTGTGATGCTATCCGAGGTTCCGGATGGTTCCTTGTGAACCATCCTGAACCTACAAAGACCAGTAGATTATCAGATTCTACAGTTATGACTTTATATAGATAAACTATAGCGTTCTCTACTCCTTAATTTAACCTGTGTATCTCCTCTGTAAACAGAAACACAAAGATACACAAAGGGTATACCTCTGTGTATCTTTGTACTTTGAAGACCTACGGACTGCATCTTGTACGTGCCTTGGAGCGTCTGCCCATGACCGTGTGCTCTTATCAAGCGTCTAGACGTCTACTACGTCTAAATGCTTGCACTGGTCGTTGATTTCCGGTCCCAGAGTGTTGGTGAACTCCAATAAAGACTGCGTCAGAGTGTCGTGATGGAGACCGTCTGTCGAGAGCAGGCTCCTCATGTTCTGCTCTGGGGGCCACAGTGAGGGGCCCCCCGACGTTCCACAGAGACGTCTGTCACCGCAGAGACAGATGTTGAGCACTAGCATCCAGATGTGAACGCCGGGCAACGTCTGCTTCGACGTTAGCCGAGGACCGTCGATGCATGAACATGAAGCATCTCGTAGCCTACAGTACGGTTTGGCAGTGTGCCGTTCAACAGGAACAAGGAAGTAGACTGGTCACATGGGACGCTGTTTCTTCCCGATGCGCATATGGGACCCGAGGTTCAGGAAAACAACTGAGGCAAGATGATTTGATATTGTTATTTTGAAGCTGTTGAACCTGGCTTCTTGGAGATAGACTTCTGTCTCAACCTGAACAAGCAGGGCTGCCAACTTTTCAGAACACCTTGGAGTGAGACCTGGCAAATTGTTTGGG
This sequence comes from Trachyrincus murrayi, assembly GCA_900323305.1. Classification (NCBI taxonomy): domain Eukaryota; kingdom Metazoa; phylum Chordata; class Actinopteri; order Gadiformes; family Macrouridae; genus Trachyrincus; species Trachyrincus murrayi. Next base: position 8,861 of record OOFB01012290.1, on the reverse strand, counting down.
GCCCGTTCGGGGTCGCCACCGCATGCTGAGGACATTTATGCATTTATTTTTGTAATTTAAGTAAAGAAATAGGACTATTTACAGCCATTTCCCCTGGTGGCCAAAGACCCCATCCTCAGGTTGGGGGTTTGGTTGGGAGTTTGAGGTTCATGGATACTTCTGGGACAAAACATTTTCTGGAGAAAGGATACAAATTCAGGAGGTTGTGTTGTATTGAGGGGAGGTGAATAGTGTTAAGAATAGTGATAGGCTAGTGATACGCTAGTGACATGCTAGTGATATGCTAGACACAAGCTAGTGACATGCTAGTGATATCCTAGTGATATGCTAGTGACATGCTAGTGATATGCTAGACACAAGCTAGTGACATGCTAGTGATATCCTAGTGATAGGCTAGTGATACACTAGTGACATGCTACTGATATGCTAGTGATAGGCTAGTGATATGCTAATGATATGCTAGTGAAATGCTAGTGATATGCTAGTGATATGCTAGTGATATGCGAGTGATTTTACTGAATTCTGCTGCATTTATTTAGCCACTTTTTAAATTGTAAAGCACTGGGGCGAACCCAACTTGTTTTTAAACATGGTCTATAAATAAACGTGACTTGACTAATAACCCAGAGTAAAGTGTTTGTTCGTTCCAGTCTCATCTCACTATATCCTATAGGTGCAGTGGGTGCAGACACACACAACACCTCATCTTTCTGAATCTGACAGCGATGTGTGATATTTCCACATTTGAGATGCAAGGAGGATTTTCCAGGAGCCGTCTTACACCGTGGAATTTGAGGAGCCAGACTTGAAAAGAGGAGATGAGGAGAAAGACGGAGAGGCACGATAGGAGACGAGAGTAGACAAAACTTGACGAGAGGAGACAGAATCTGCGTCATGAATCCTTCCGTGTTTGCTCTCTTGCATCGATTTTACTGTGTATTCCTGTGTGTGTGTGTGTGTGTGTGTGTGTGTGGATGTGTGTGCATGTGAGAGTTTTGTAATTTTTCAACCAGGCGAAACCTGCATTATGTTCCTGCATCCCCAGTGTGCATTGGGGCCTCTCTGAAGTGTGTACAGTGCTGTCTGTTTGTGAGGAAACAAGCTCTTTGAAATCTCGGTGGTGAACTGTAGCACTGGCCGCGGCTTCAATGCGCTGGCTGCTAGTGATCTCATAGGAGCTAGGCGCTAGGAGCTAGGCGCTAGGGCCGGGGGTTAGAGCTAATTGGACAGCCTGACGAGGCGCTCGCAGGACAGTTCGGTTTCGGCAACTTGGGACATGCGAACCAGAAAGCGCGCATAATATGGAGGACGCACACACACGATCTCATCCAACCACAGTGAAAGTGGATGACAGGAGAGGAGTGAGAGAGAGACAAACAGATCAGAATAGATAAACACGGCTAAACAAGCACAGCGGGTGTGAACAGTCAACGGCTGGGGGATGCTAATTGGCTGCTGTGTGGGGAGACCACCCCGTACTAACCACGCTATTTCTGGAGCGCCGCACTCAACATCTGCTGAGTTTTTGCCCACACGCTCACAACTAACAGACACCACTGGCACGAGAGAGAAAGAGAGAGAGAGAGAGAGAGAGAGAGAGAAAGAGAGCACGACAGTGGCTGTTGACATTCTACACGTGGAGCTGTCGGTGCCAATTCAAGTGATATTTCCATATTTTCTGACGCTGTAGATCGCTTAAAACAACTTATTTTATATTTAATAAGCACAATTTGCGTTGGGAAGTCATGTGGGTGGGTGGGGGGCGGGGGAATCTGAATGTATTTTTGTTTTTTGTTGTTGCTTTGTTTTTCTTCAACGTCATATTGTATAATAATAATAAAATTTGTATTTAAAAAAATAAAACTGTGATCACGGATAAAAAAGACACAGTCAGGGAAGGGATAAAGGTTCTGCTTACTGCTGATCCACTTGGCGTCGGGCTCGTACACCTTGAAGTCCTTTTTAAAGATGTCCGCCACCGTCAACTTGGCCTTGAGGGCCAGGCTGTCGTCCTCCCCTGTAGATACATTAGTATATATTCATTGATGAACAGCGTTTATGTTTATCTAGATATTGTACAGTATAGTCGAGTGTTTATCGATATATTCTTTATTTAAAGCACCGCTTTGTTTTGATTAAATTGCGTTTTGATTGAGTCTCATGGTTCTCATGGCCCATTGCTACAGAGCACATGAGAACCATGAGACTCAATCGAAACACAATTTTGTCAAAACAAAAGCGGGGCGAGTACAAAATAAAGCTTGAAATAAAGATTCTATAGATAAATACAGTCAAACACAGTTAGATACACAATATATACATATAGATAAATATACTGTACATAGTGTGAAACACACAGTTCAATAAATAATATAAAATAATAATGCAGAGGCTTTAAAATACATGAAACAGGACCATTTTCACCAATTCAGGTCATTTTTCTCTAAAACGACCACTTTTAACCACCCAGAATTTCTGCTTTACTTGGAAAGTCTCGTTATGAACGGAAACAAAGCGGGCAAAAAGAAAAATGTTACAAAAGTATCTTAAACACCTTCGGTGAACTATAGCTGGAGGATATGTCCTGAGAAATAGGCATACGTGAATTACTTTTGATGAAAAAATATCTTTTCATCTTCTATCATCTCAGGTCAACAAAAAATCTCCTTAAATAAATCTCTTTGAAAACGGAGCGAGGGAAGAAGGACAAGTGAGGTGGAGAGGGCGTCGTCTTTGAAAGAGATCGTCTTTATCCTCAGTCTCATGCTGAAGATGGTGTCGGGACCTCCAACCTCACTAATTGGTAGATTAGAATCAATTAGAGAAACAAGACAAAACGTAAGCGGTAATTACCTCCGCATAGAGTCTTTAAAACCATGTAAGAACCATGTAAGAAATGACTGTCCTTGACCGCATAACATTGAAAAATACTTTACTTTTCTCTTCCTGTGTGGTAATATTCATGTCATTTTTTTTAGGATAGTTCAGCTGATATAAAAGCAGGTCAAAACTGAATGTGTTTGTGTGTGTAAATGAATACAAGGTGAAATAAGATAGAATTATACTTTTTTAGCCAACCGTAGTCCATTGATCGAAATAATGATAGATGTATTTGGCAGACACTTTTATCAAAGCCTCATCACTTACAGATGAGGCTGAGAACATTCAATGTTAGAGAAACTACACAAAACATTTCTGAACAACAATTGGACATGGTGAGCAGAATATTTACGGCATTAATTCAGCTCCAGCTTTTAAACGGACACATCATATCATGTCATCATGTAAGTCAACGATAATGTATCTAATCTCTGAAAATCAAGTGGATAAAATGAAAAATATCATCATGACAGCCAAAAATCGATCAGTGAATAATCGCAGTCACCTTTTCCCAGCAGTAAAGAAACCAAAATATAAATGACAACGTTCTAAAACAGCAGGTTTACAACTGGGCGTTTTGTCACTTCAGATTATATGTGGCTATTGAATGATATATCAAATTATATATACCATCCGATTTGTGGATCTGCAAATCTGACCTATGATGTCTTATTGCAGAAAACCACCACTTCAATATAGAATTTTACACAGATGAAGTCATATTATATCCTTATGTTGACAACGCAATACACTGGGAGGTGCCAATTAGGTAACGAAACAAATGAAACCAAGGTGGTTCCTAGTGATGTCATCTGGCACTAATTGGACCTTGAACGAATCAGAAAACAGCAATTATAACGGTGGTTTGACTCCAGTGTTTTCCAAGCTGATGGTTTCTCTCCAGGTCTCACACACGGAACAGTGATCTGGATGAAAAGGACTCACGCACACGCATGCACACGCATGCACACGCATGCACACGCACGCACCGCACACGCACACACACACACACAAACACAGACACACACACACTACTGCCAATGGTGCCTAGTCTTTAGCGGTCATAGACCCACAGTAAATACTGTACCATTACCCTGTGTGTACTGTGTGTGTATTTTCCTGTGTTGACGCTATTGTATTACTGTAGCTATTATTGTAGTTGTTATTATTAAAATAGCAGGAAAATAACAAGGTTGTGTCCCCCTCTGTAGTGAATGAACACACAGTGGATTTGAAGGCTGAAACAATCTATGTAGAATTATCACATTATTATTATTAATATATTCAACGACCATTCAAAGTGTTGAATGTGTCCAACAAGTATGCTCATCATCAGAACACAAGTGTGCCCAACACATGTTATTTATTCAATACAATTTGCTTCAAGTGCTATTCACTTGTTGAGGGGGCGCAGTTTTGAAATGGCATTTTGTTTTGGAGTACTTGGAGTACGACCACAATGAGTCTTATTCATCTAGCGGCCATCTTGGCTCTAAACGCTAGCTGGGTTCCCCTCACCCAGCTTAGCATTTAGAACCAAGATGGAGCCTTCCAGAAGCTTTGTTTCTTTAGCCAAAGAGAGCCACTAGAGAACGTAAATCCAGGATTTGCTTAGGATTTGTTTGTGACTGGGTTAATTAATGTCATGTTGGTGACGTATACACACACACACACTCCCAGTACAAACATTTAATTACTTGTCAATCCACAGTTACGTGAACCTATGACCAGCATATACATACACACACACACACACACACACACACACACACACACACACACACACACACACTAAAGGTGGTTGGATTCAAATCCAAACCGACTCACTTTGTTTAGAAAATGTATGAAAATTATTACAATTACTATTTCTATATATATATATATTTTTTTTTTGTTGGTATTATTATATATATATATTTATTTCTTTTTTGCATATAATCTGAGGCTCAAAAGTGAACCTCTTCATACTAAACTATTTGCATGTATTTGATTGTGGCTAAGTGGCTGTTAAGCCAAATATGCAAAACAGGTGGAATATTGCTTAAAATATCTCAGCTCCTCATGTCAGTCAGAGTGCCGTTCTCCTTCTGGTCCTCAGTTCTGTGCCCCAGCTGCCCCGGGGAGCAGCTCAACCAGATGTCCTACAAGATGTACGCTGCACGTGTTAACATGCATGTGTGTGTGCATCTGTGTGTGTGTGTGTGTGTCTGTGTGTGTGTGTGTGTGTGTGTGTGTACCTATCAAGTGTTCCCGCTGACACAAATATAGTGCGTGATAGAAGGTGTTGGAATGAGAGACAGATAAAGAAGGTGAGGAGGGGGGGGGGGGGGGAGACAGATAGAGAGAGGGAGAGGGGGGGAGGGGGAGAGGGTGGATGAGGGGAGGAGAGAGAGAGAGAGGGAGAGAGTGAAGGGGGGGGGGGAGGGGAGAGAGAGAGAGAGAGA
>OOFB01012285.1:7931-15431 GCA_900323305.1 Trachyrincus murrayi | reverse complement strand
GAAAGAAAGTCAAATAAAAGTAAAGAGTAAAGTGGCGAGCACTACTAAAGTCATCTTCGTTCGCTGTGGGAACACACAAGTACTTGGCGGTGAGTGTAAAAAAAATATTAAAAACTTAACACCTACGGTAACTCTCTCGCCGCGAGGAATGAACGCGTGTTAGTGGATTTGAATGAAAACTGACAGCCCTGAGGATATAAGGGCTCCGCCCCCTACTCCCCCACACGGTAGGCCTACTACACAAATGCCACAGTGATAGTCAGGCATAGTTAATGGACTATCGTTTGAGGGGGGGGGGGGGGGGGACCGCCATTTTTCCGAATCGAGAGGGAAAACTCATCTGAACCCCTTTGGCAAGGTAAGCTCTCGTGTATCACTTTAACAAGCCTGGAAAAGGCTTCATTCCCCTGGCTCTATTAATCATGTTATGATGATAGCCCATGAGTTCATTGCATGGATCCAGGAGCAAATATTTAAAATAAGGGAGAGAAAGAAAAAAAATGGGAATAGTGCACAATGAAAGCAGTGTTGTCAACGACAACCGAGAGTGACAGGGTAAAAGGGGAAGACTAGAGGACTGCGAGCGGTCGCCAGGATACTATTACTGTAATCGTCGAAACAGGAAGACATCGCCATGTCTCGGATGCCATAACAACAACAAAAGGGAGACATAAAGCCTGCATTCATTTTTGCTTCATCTCAATTGTGATGCCTGCTTTGCCCTAGGTAGCGGTGGGAGCGTGTGAAACGGTGCACTCGTTTGCTTGTTTACACTGACCTCTGCTGGCCAATTAAAATAACTGTCAAATGTCTTGAAAAGTGACTGTTGCTGACAAATCAGACACATTCGTTCCCTCCCCCTAAATGTCCTAACCTTTCGACCCCTGTGTGTTCTGTGTTCCTCTCATAGGAAACGCTCGGTGACTCACGCTCAGCTCATGCACGACAAAGGCCGCACGTTGCAGGACTTCAAGCGCCGCATGTGGCTGCAGGAGCTACTGCACGAGGTGCACACGGCCGCCATCCGCGAGCTGCCGGTGCGGCCGGCCCTGACCAGCAGCGGCGGCGGTGGCGGCGTAGCTGGTGCCGTAGGCGGAGGCGGAGTCGGCGTGGTGCTCCCGGGCCTGGCGACCACCATCAACCTGAGCACGACGGGGAGCACGCTGCACTCCAAGCCCCCCGGCGGGACCAAGAACCTCCCCCTCAGCTTCCGGCTGGAGGAAGAGGAGGACGGGGGCGGAGGCACCAACCTGCCCCAGGAGACCAACAAGTCGCAGGCGTACAAGGACCGCGCCTCGGGCAAGAAGAAGAAGAAGGGCCGGTCGGGGAAGCGCCGTGAGGGGGAGAAGAGGAAACGCCGCGCCCGCTCGCTGCGGTGGCTGACGCAGGACGAGGTGGGGGGCGGCCACCACCTGGGGTGGAGGCCTCTCTGGGGTCTACAGAGGGCACATCACTAAAACTACACCCGAACCCCCACCCCCACCCCCACCCTCCCCCACCCTCCCCCAACCCCCAGAGATAACACTGTCAGCTTCTGACAAAGGTGAGACCCCTCGTGTGACCGTGGCAGCTTTAACACACACACACACACACACACACACACAGTCTCTCTGTAAACTAGCAACTAGCTTAGACATATAAACAGATTCAAGGCACACACACATTTGCCCGCTCTTGTTTCCATCCAGATACATTCAGGGAACGTTTGATGCCGAGCCGCAGCCTGTTTGCTTAGTGAGGTGTCTCTCTGACGTGATTACAAACACCTGTGCAAATGGCCGACGTCTTACTCAGCACCCGACTCATAAAATGTTGGGCGTATTGTGTTGACGCACATCAAACAAAAGGCACACGCACACACACGCACTCGCTCTCACAACATTCAAGTGAATACTCTATCCTGAATACATTTAAGAAGTGCTCCCTTAACGTTTACTTTTAGATTATCGCACAACCGGAGTGTTAGTTACCATTATATTTTTTGCTGAACACAAGAAACTGAAGAAGAAAAAAAATAATAACTTTGTGGTTGTCTCTTCTTTCAGAATCCTGCAGAGAGTTCACGTGGACACCTATAAACTCATGTTACAGTCTTCTGTAATTGTGATTGTTTAGGAAAGTAATAGGAACATATTTATTGTCTGTAAATATTCTAAATACAGCCGGATAGTGACAATGATGACAATATATATTAAAAAAATATGATTAAACATTATTTGATGATCTGTGAGACAACAGATTTGAATCTTTGTGAATCCTTGCATTTTTTTTTTCTTTTTCGTTTTGACTATACCAGTTTAAAATGATTTGCGGTAATTTATTTTTGTCTGAATTGTGTATTTATTTTGTAAATTGTATCAAGGTGCTGCTGACCTTCTATATTTTTGTACCATAAATGCACTTTAGATATATAAATATAAAAAAATATAAACCAGGATGTTTTGTTAAGTGACTTTCTTTTGTGGTCAATTTGAAATGAAGAAATTAACAACGGTCATCTATCTGTGTGTTATCGTTTCCGTTTGGGATTTACATTTTTCATGTCTTTTGTGTTTTTGACTATTGGCTTGTGTTTTTTCCCGTCGCTGCTGTTTAGAGAAACTAGAGGTATCATTTACCTTCGATTCAGACCACGCCCCTCTCACTGAGGTCATTTGTCGTTTTTTGATTTATTTTGAAACCCTCCTTTTTGGTCGTGTTTTCCCCATGGCCTGCGTATACTTCGACATGCCAACGTTCACTCTGTACATATACTGAACACATAACTGCTTGACGTTGTTGTCGTTTGGCACCTGCACTGAGACAACACTCTATATTGAACCGATTAAAACATTTTGCCAGTACTCTGCCCCAGTTGTGTGTGTATGTGTGAGTGTCTCTCCATTTTAATAAACTGCACCTATTCCCATTCACAAAACATTAGTACTCCCACATCCAAAAACACCACTAAATGTGTTGGTTTGCCTGCATGCTCCATCCTGTGTGCGTGCATGTCAACTCACACACACATTATTATTGCATAAAGCAGACACTGTTCCTTCCGGTGAATATGATTAATTGGTTAGTGGGGGTTAGCCATCCTGCTCAAGCATGCCTACAGGTAGACTGCAGACATTGGGGTTTGAACCCTCAACCTTTTGGCTGGGAATCAAATACCCTTACCACTAGAGTATCTATTTTCTTTGGTGACTTCATGTGAATGAAGAGGGCAATAAACAGCTAGCAGCTTTCTAAGATTTGGTGTCTGGCACAAGGGCACTTCAGCAGCATTACATTCGGTGGGAAGCAAATAATATATTCTTGTCCATCACCCATACAGGATATATGGGTGACACACCCACATCAACACACCCACATCCAGGCCTCAAATATTTTTTCATAAAGGTTTAAATATTATACACTAAGTGATATTCAACTAATTGAACTAATATTCAAACAGTATCAATTCAAAGTTAGGGAAAGAATGACGCGTGGATGTGTGGTCGTTTTGCCAACCATGTAGGGGCCTGCCACTCGGGAACAGGTGAGGTTCGACTGCACCAGTAGGTGTCGCTATAGAGCACAGGAACTGCTGTTTGAGAGCGTAAGGAAGGAGCGTAAGGTTTGTTTTCATGTCATCAAAACATCCTCAAAGTTTATTGAACAGAATGCAGAAAATGTACTGCACAATGTAGGCCTACATCCCAAGTAAAGACCAGGATAGACGTATTTCCTCCATATAGTCAAATGTTTTACTGATTAACAGTTGGGTTTCCTTAAATCACATTATTAATGGTAGCCTACCCCAGCTAGCAACTCTTGGAGTGCTCATTAAGCAAAATGTGCAACACCAGTCTAATATGAATCTGGTATATTATCATACATTATATACGTGTGCTGATATTTGGTATATATCATATATGGCATGTGTCATATAACGTATTGTTCCACGGTGCCAGGGGAAGACCTCGCTATGAGAGTCATGCTATACAAGACAAATAATCAGCAAAAAAAAAAAGTCTGACCGGGAGCATAATTCTTCATCATTTTCAAGGCCATTGCTATTATAGCACATACGGCCTGCATATAAATTACAATGTTCCACTCGATAGAGCAACGCGTGTCAACAAATTGCCATTCCTCATCATGCACTCCATCCAAAATTAAATTATAAATGATTAACAGTTCCAGGCAGAAGAATGTGCCGTGACGGCTGCCTTGGCTTCTTTCAAGACCCGTTAAAGTGATTCCCTCCAGTGGGCTTTGCAACATGACAGGTTTGGCTTGGCGTGAGGCTGGCTAGCTAGCTAGCTAGCTAGCGACCTCGCAGCAGCAGGGTTTAGCATGTGTTATGATTGTTCCAGATTCGAAGCAACAGGGTATAAGAAGAAGTGTGGGAGGGTGATAGTGAGATGCTGAGCGTGTTACGACATAACAAACTAAAATTTGTTGTGAAAATGAAATGTTGTGATGTTATGATTATGAATACCTGTAACCTTGATGGCACAGCCATCCTCCATAAATCTTAAAATGTTCTGAGCTAAATCTTTTTCTTTTCTTTTCTTTTTTCTTTTGGGGGTGTTGTGCTTGGGAATGCTAATCTGCCACGCAACATACACATAACAGTGGTTAATGTATTAATGTTAATAATTCATGTTTTCTATGGAAAGCTTGAACCCAGGGGTGTGTCCAGTGAGGGGAAGGGAGCAGGGCCCCCTCTCAAACGTTTTTTGATTGGCCACCTTCTAAATTAGTCAGGACACGCCTCTTTTTTTTACATTAATAATATATTGTTTTATCCCACTGTCAATGTTAAACCAATGAGGTTTCAGTGCTAAATACACCTGGGAAAGGGATACATTTAATAGCTCCCTTCAAGACACAAGAATACTTCGGTCTATGATTAAAAAAGGGATAAGTGCTCCCCCTATTGGAAATAAATGGTCCCTACAGAAACTATAAGTAATATAAAGTAATAAATATAACGTGCGGCATTTTTAGCTGGAGAGTGAGAGAGAGAGAGAGAGAGAGAGAGAGAGAGAGAGAGAGAGAGAGAGAGAGAGATGTAGGCCTAGGTAGGGTGGTTTTATGACAAACTGTCATGTCATCCTACTGTTTTCTATCCTACTGACATTAGTGTGCCACTAGATCGTTTGTCAGACATACACTCCACCCCAACCCCAACGATTGCCTCAAAACTGAAAGTTTACATTATCTTACATTACGTTTATAGCTTAACCATTTTGTTCTATTTTTGCCGCATTGAACTATCGATTGATCCCGTTGTTCGGCGAGTGGAGGCCGTGGATATGATGATCGGAGACAAAACGACAAACTCGAAGATGCTCCAGCAAAAATATGGTACCCAATCCACACGTCATACCGCTACAGCCAATAGGCGCAGCGAATAAGAATACTATCAGCGAATAAGAATACTACCCGGAAGTGTTTCCATTCCCCACGTGAACAGAGCAAGCATGGGTAGTACGCCAGGGGGCAAGATCAACAGACCCAAAACAGTAAGAAAATCCCATTATTTTTCATGAGATGTGAAGTAAACGCGAATATTTCTTCAATAATAACTTCACCGTGTGCTTAAAAGGCAGCTAAACGCAATCTCCTACAGTCAGACATCGTATTTGTTTGCTAGGTGGTAGCTACTACCACCTAGCTACTGTTGGGTAAAAGTCTAAGTTGATAAAACGAACCATATTACCTTTTGTTGTCGTGCTGATATTTGGCTGATTCACTCAGTACCGCTCCAAAGTACTTAATCAACTATAAAAGTGTATACTAACTGGACATGTATTTGAACTACAAACATGGCGTAGTACCATCTTCACATCCCTCTTTGGTACTGTACCATAACATTTTAACATTGTTGAGGAGGATGTGTTTAGGTTTTTGGTTGCGACACAGTTGTTAACGTACCATTTCTCTGTGGCGCAGGAGTTGGGGAGGAATATCTTCAAGCGCCGCAGGGTTCAGGGGAAGCAGAAGCGGCAGAGGCACCAGATCGTCGGCGCAGTGATCGACGCGGGTCTCACCACCATCCATCACCTGAAGAAGAGAGCGTGAGTACTCTACAGTACTACTTGTATACTGGTACCATATATTGGTGAGGGAAGATCGCAAAAGTAGAGTAACATCCATCACCTGAAGAAGAGATCGTGAGTACTCTACAGTACTACTTGTATACTGGTATCAGATATTGGTGAGGGAAGATCGCAAAAGTAGAGTAACATCCATCACCTGAAGAAGAGATCGTGAGTACTCTACAGTACTACTTGTATACTGGTATCATATATTGGTGAGGGAAGATCGCAAAAGTAGAGTAACATCCATCACCTGAAGAAGAGATCGTGAGTACTCTACAGTACTACTTGTATACTGGTATCAGATATTGGTGAGGGAAGATCGCAAAAGTAGAGTAACAGACTGTTGTCCAAATAAAGCATATATACGTCCCTGAAGCAAATAGTCATGTGTTTCTGAGTCAAGTTGTTCTTTTAAAGCTTAAGTTGTGCAAGTCAATAGTCTACTATTTATCATCTCTGATACGTTTCATGTGAAGTGTTTTTTTTTCATGCTTTTGCTTCATGTTTTTTTTAATTTGTTCAGCACCAGCAAAAGGGCCAACATCACTCTGTCTGGTAAAAAGAAACGCAAGCTTCTCAAACAGCTGAGTCACATGGAGAAGGAAAAGGCGGGAATGGACGGTAATTGTAGACCGGCAACTGACACTTTGTAAAATAACAAATTTGCCTGCGAATGAGAACCATTCGAAAAGCTTCTAAAATGACTTAAAGCCGTTTTTTTCTATTCAGTCATTTAGCCGATGCTTTTGTTCAAAGTGACATACAGTAAATTATTTTAGAAGCATCGTTAAAGAGTAGGCAGCGGTTAGGCATCTTGCTCAAGGATACCTCCAGGTGGACATTCTAACCCAGTACCTTTAGAAAGATAAGGCACTAATTTGCATTGGCTGGGAATCAAACCAATTCCTACCTGCTTGTTGACCTGCTGAAAGGAAATCTGGCCCGGGTTGCTATAGATTATTTATTACAGGTTAATGAAGAAATATGGTTACTTAAGCCCACAGGAACCGATAGGTTTATTGATCATAAAAATACAGTAGAGCGTAAAAGACAAATCATGTTGCAATATTTTAAAATGTCTTCATAAAATCTGGTACTGCTACTATAACTGCTATAAGCTACCACCAAATTCTTGCCTCTGTAAATGCCTGACTAAAAATGCCGTTTAAAATAATTGATAATGTTAAATTAATAATAATGTAATATATGTGTGCATACTTTTCATACATGCATTGCTATGCTCCAAAATTGTCCATATGTAATGTAATGTAGTTTTGTGTGTGTGTGTGTGTGTGTGTGTGTGTGTGTGTGTGTGTGTGTGTGTGTGTGTGTGTGTGTGTGTGTGTGTGCACGCATCTGTGTATGTGAGTGTGTGAGGACGTCAGTGGGTGGACTATGGATTAGCTGTTAGCCATTGTCATGG